>CAFUXE010000169.1:319255-378699 GCA_903364295.1 Serranus cabrilla | reverse complement strand
AGTATTATTGCAGAAATGTGAACTTTCTGAGAGGCCTTGAATGGATCATAGGTTACAAAAGTTTCCCTTCGAAAAAGTAACAAAACCAAAGCTTAACATTTTGATATTTCTGTCAAAATCACTTCATTCTACATGTCTTTTTTAAAATGTGGCCAAAAATAAACCGTATGCAATAGCTAGACTTAAGTGTTGGCTGTTTACACAGAGCTGAGAGGAGCGGACAGGAGAGGTTGTAAAAATACAAGTTCTATATTTATAGTATGTGGAGGCCCATTTTTGTTTTCCAGTATTCATGTCACTTGTAGGGACTTGGAAAAGTGTTAAATTCTATTATTTTAAAATTAAAAATATATATATTTATCAGAGAAATCTAACTTTATGATTTCTGTCATTAAAACTGTTAATCTGCACAGAGGACATTTTTGAGTTGTTGTTCTTCTAGTCATGGTTGTGCTGTTTCCACAGAGGTGCATAGCTTATATATTGCAGTGAAATACAAGGCTGACTAACTCCCTGAAACTACTTTGGGTTCAGAGGGTTCATCATGATTGATATGATTCCATACTATTCATATCCTATATATAGTGTTAGCCAGAGGACCCTGAGGGCCTTGTGGACCTATTTTCCTCTAATAAAGCGTAGATACAGTACAGGTGTGCCGAACGAGGTTATTCCCAGTCTTTGTGACTGCAGCGTCAAACCAAGCCTGGAATGAGTAAACATCTTTCAACACTGAACAGCACTCAGCTGCTGGCCCGTGGCAGCTCCGTCTTATTCACTGGAAGATCTTCAACTTTTGTGAATATTTTCAGACCAAAAAAAAAAGTTGAATCTTTCCCCCATTGTATAAGAATTGTGGGAGAGGAACCACCAGTGAACAAAAGAAAGTCCCTTGGCCACTTCAGACTGCCTGGACTCATGTCACAGACAGAAATGCCATTAACAGGAAATGTTAGAATATTAGAGACAAGCTAAATCCGCAATGACATTCCCAAAAATGAAAGTGCAGAGATTTTTGCTAGTGTAACAACGACAGTCTCTGAAAACTAAGAAAAATGTGAAAAAAAGAAGGAAGCTGGTTCCTCCATCTGGAATAGATATGCTGTCAGCAGGCCGCGCTCTGAGCCGAGCTGAGATAATACTTGGACTGTGACTTCAGTTTTCTATAATATTCTGCACATTATGGTCCCAACTGACAACACAGCACTGCGAAATCTACTCCCAACAACAGTACTGTGAGCTTGCTGGGCCGCCCATCTGGAAATAAGTCCTCAATATCATCAACAAATATCTATAAGGATAACTAATCTGGTTCAGGAGAGGAGAACATAAGCTAGAAGTCGGGTTGAATGTGCCCTCGAATTGATTCACGGCACGTACCGATGTCAGCAGTCATAACTTTCTCTGGGCTGTAACAGCAGGGGGTTGAGCCAGCATTGATGTGTGCTATATGTTTACACTGAGCCCGGGGGTGTGTTAGCAGATACTTTTCACTTTCCCCACAGCAAGCCCGGCTGCTGCTCGCCACTCGTCTCTGCTCTTTAATTAACTACAGCTAATTAGAGACGAAGGCGTACAACCGTGGGTCAGAAACCATAAAACACCTCACAATCTCGCTGAAGATCTTTCTAACTCTGTGTGCCCTCTACTTCTCCCTCTCACTTCCCGTTTTTCTCTTTTTTCCCCCTTCTCTCTCCAGGCATCAGCAAAATTATGATGGATCCCATTTATTTGGCGCAATAGTGGAAAATATAAGTGGGGGAAACTTGAGCTCCCTACCAGAGTGGCAAGCTCAGCACTGCTGCATTTGTGTTCACATTAAATTTAAAGTATTTGTCTGAGTGATCTGAATGCATTATAGAAAGTATCACATTAAAGGGCTAGTTTGGGGTTTTTAAAGTGATGTTGCAATAGGTTAATTTCCCAAGTAAGCAGCAAAATGTTTGCTGGCCAGGTAAAAATAAAAAGGCCTACCTAGAGGCTATATTTGGAGTATTATCTTGACTTTTAATTGCCGTAAGACAGCAAATTTTGATGGGAAACTGAAGGCGTTATGTTCTCTTCAAAGCCACCAGACTCCATTGAGAAAACCAGTAATTTTACCTTGCAGAACACAGGAAGTTGCTGTTCTATTGCTGCTTCAATCTGTTACTTTGCTTGTGTTTTTGTGTAACTATGATGTTTTAAAGGGTCACTACAGATTCACCAAAGTCAGCTGATCAGCTGTCCACTAAACAGCACTCTCCTTCTTCAGACACAGTCCAATATAAAGTCCTGTAAGTCGCCATGTTTCTCAGCTCAGCTGCCTGTTTCACCTATTGAGACTGACCTCTGGTGGCAGGTGCTGGGCACTACAAATCAACATCTCTATCAGTTTAATACATAGACTGAAAGGGCAGCGTCTTTATTTTTTACCATGGAAAATCATACTGTCTGGATTTCTAAATACGTGGTACAATGTAATAATTTGATACTGTCCAAATCTAGTAGAAGCTACACTGACAGTGTATAACTATCTCATACAACCCCATATAAACAAATCCAAAGTATTCCTTTAATTGAAGGAAACAAAAGGAGAATGATAAAGTGCACAAAAAACACCCACGTGCCATTATTTTTCTGGTCCTGATAGATTTTCTGGGAACTGTAACCTGGCAATCTTCATATTTCCATTCAAAGCTCACTTGATGTCTAACTCCTCTCTTTGTGTGGTTTTGGAAATGTGTGCTTGGGAGTTCCTCTGCTAAATAAGTGACAGTGAACTAGTTGTCACCTTTGAACAAACCACCCCAACTCCCGTAAAAAAACAGAAGAAAACAAGACTGACCAACAATGAAATTCCTCCGCTAGTCTCAACACCTTGAGTTGTAATTTGGTTACGACAGTGGCTCCGAGCCAAATGGTCAGATTGCAGTTTGACATTTTTTCCAGAAGGTTCATATGGTACTCTTTCAGTGTCATCATCCTCCTTGAGATCCCACAGTAAATCATGCCGCACACACTCACACACACACACTATGGAAAATGACTTTTGGAAACAAACGTTAGTACGTATTCACAGTGAATACCACAGCGTATGAGTGTAAGGAATGCTTTCACCGCAGGACAAAGGAACGTCTGTTGCTCCAGTCGCTCTTTGTAATCTTTGGACAATTTCATAAGGTCTTTTTCTACCCGGTGTGACTGCAGCTGTGGCAATCCTCCAGACCATTTGACCACCCCTGACTCCAGGCAGCCGTACCACAGAGAACTCATCTCACAACCATGAAGATGGTCCAACCGCGCTCACACGGAGCCAGCTATGAACCCAGGGTAATTAAGTGTACAGAGCCTCCCCAAACCAAGGACATGGATACACACAGACAGGCGAAACCCTAATGGAGATGAGGCTTGTATACAAAACTTTTCTTCTTTCTTCCATGAAAGTTTCTTCTGCATCAAATGCTTCGTATAAACCACAAACTATGATTAAAAAAGTGGATTGTTAGCTTCACCGGATTGTATTAGACTCTACAAGTGTTCACGTTATTGTGTCCATTCATTGTACAATAAAAAAAGTGGCAATTTCAACTTTCAAAAAGTATGATTTTATTTGACGTTGTTCCAATTATGTTCTGTTTTCTTCCAGAGAAAATAGTTAACAGGCCTTTTGGGTGGACAGTGTCCTACATTCAGCAGTCCTATGGGAAATTATACTGGTCTAACAAAATACCAAAGACGCCAACATGTGCATGTCCAATAAGTGCTTTTAGAGATGACTCAGGGTTGCTGTTATGAATCATAGAAATACAAAAACCTGGATGCTGGTCCAGCTTCTGAGGGAGTCTCTGTCTACTACTGAGACATGGCCCCCACCCTGGATGACCCCAAAACACGCTTTAATTAAGAGGCCCTGTCACCAGTGAAGTCCCGGGATGCCTGCAGGACAGCAGATCTCATTTCTTCTCCAGTTAATTCATGAGATGACTCTTACCGTGGGTTTGTCTCATTTCTGAACTGATTACCAATCACAGAACAGATTCCCTCGGCTCCACTAATGAAAATCTGGCTGGAAGCAAATGAGGACATGCATTTAAATGAGGAATTACTTTTTTTTCATTAGTCCTTTTGTTTTCAGAGTCAAAGAGAGGAAAGGTTGGATATATGATTCAGAATAAGTCGGCCTAAAATGTATCCTTATATCTTTCTCAAGCAGCGGAATAATGAGAAGAAAAAATGTTGGTAACACTTTAAACAATGTGTTCTCATGAGGGGGTTTGTAAGATTTCCGATGAAAACATTTTTCAGCATAATTTGATTGATATGATACAGAATTTCCTTCAGGTTGGGTTGAAACCACTATCTTAAGGTTAGCAAAAAAGAACATGGTTAGGCTAAAAACGACTTCAGGACAAAACTACGAGACATAAACAATGGTCTCCTGGTTGAGCACAAATTACATACAGGCCATTATAGATTAAAAAAAAGTGATTTGTGGGGCTTACCCAGACTGGTCTCCCATAAAAAGCGACCATTTGTACAGGCAGGCAGCAATAAACAACCCATATTTATGTTTGAGACTGTCCTCCCCCGACGCTAGCGGACGTCATAATTCTGACTGATGGCAAGGCGGAGTATAAAACACAGAAGTAGCACTTGGGGCAGGTGGTGGATGGTTGAACAGACCCCGGAGAATGGGGTTTGTGACCCATGTGAAAATAAAAGTTAACAATATGATTTTTAACTTAAACTCACTTCTTTACGTGACTTTGTCACTTCCGGTGGTCACATCGTCCTCGTAACTACTTCACTTCCAGCATTTACGTACATTTATTACTGTTTAAACTGTATTTTTTTAAAAACCTAACCAGGAAGTTTCTTGCCCTAAACCTGGAATATTAGTTTTGTAGCCTAAATTCACTGAAACTGCAGCCTATTTTTACAGCTGCAACCCGTACTTGGATGTATAATGATAAACTCCACTCTGTACCATGAAACGGTCATGGGTCTATTCTGTCGTTTTGGTTGGAGATCTTGTTGGGCGTCCCAGTGGCTCACTGGAAGATTGCATACCACAAAGACTGAGTTGTGCCGAGTTAAAGTCATCAAAATGGTTTCAACAGGCATCCTGTGAAAATATTAATACAAAATGTTTCTCATATCAAGTAAAGCTTTTGAAAGATTAGCAATGTATTCAAACTTCCTGTGTTGTTGATAAAAATATTTGTTTATTTTGAGGTCTATTCAAATTTTTACTCTTATGAATTAGGGTTATCTGAGTTATCTTTAAATCAGGTGTTCGTTTCGCTTCCATTCTTATGCAGATGACCCACACCTTTATACAGCAATTAAACCTGATAATATGACATCTTAACATCCCCAACTCTTTGTTTTCATTCATCTAAACACAAATGAAGACTTCCTCACTCCTAATGCAGGTAAGGTTTTGCAGGCTTGATCCATATTTCTTCTTTGACAGTCACATTAAAAGGCAAACTCCAAAACAAGCACATTTTTTCCATCTGGGAAGCGTCTCGAGGATTACTCGTTTCCTCTTCAGTAGCGACTTAGAAAAACTGATTCATGTTTTTGTTTCTTCCAGAACCTTCCAGTGCAGTGTCTCTGGCTAAGCAGTCTTCTGTGTCAGAAATGTCAAATGTAGTCAAGATTTAGCAGCATTGTGAGATTACTCAACCGTGTAGGAAACATGAACGCATTTCTTTCCTGTCTGAGCCTTAAGAACTATTTCATCAGTGGGGTTACAATAAACATCCACCTCATCTTCCACCTCACCAGCCAGAAGTATGTCTGTGTCTGGTTCGTCTTTGCTTTTGTCTCCACTGAGTCTTCTGGTGTTGTCTGGTGCCGTCACAGCATTTCAAATGTGGGGCACGTAGAGAGACGATCAGTCTTTCAGTTAAATGTACTTTAATTACTCAACTATGCCATTTTATTTTGAAATGAGACATTTGTAAGTAATGGATCACTTGAAATGCACTTTCTTGTACCTGTAATTTGTCTTTTATTTTGAAATATTTGATGAGGAAATATTTGTTATTTGAATCAAGATATCTTTTTGTGCTCATCTCTGGACATGAACCACAACCAAACATAAATAATTTATACAGCAGTATGTGTGGGATTACATATGCAAAAAGTGTTAAAGTGGAAAAGTTAAACATGACAAGACATTAAAATCGTTCTAACCATTTCTTCATGATTAATTCAAGAACATTCAGCAAGAGTGCTGCTAAAATGTGTAGCTTTAAATAATTTTGTGAGTATGAAGAGTGCAAGGCGTCATATCTGCCAAATCCTCGTTTGCTCTTTGTATTTTTTACCTCATAGCAGTTCCTACCTAGAAAAACAAAGAGTCTTTGACATTGTCCATGGACGTTTCAAGGCGCCCTCTGTACTTCTCTTGTCAGCACATAAAGTTATATTTACATTCACTGCTTCTCACCAAAACACATTGTTTGTATTGTTGAGGTCTAACAGACATGTTGAATGCATTTCTGTCCTCATAAAACACTTGCAAAGCCTCATTTGTGGATATTTTGGAACGATTATTGTCTTTACTTTTATGTTTATTAGCTAGCTGTCTTCTATGCCATGTATCTTATTACTGTTTCTTTGACTGGCTCTGTTGCTAGCTGTCGATCACTGGTGCGTGACACCATCGACAGGACTGTGCATCATGTAAGTGTCCAGTCGACTGTAAAGAAGACACAAATTAAAAGGTGCCATGTGTCAGTCATGACCAGAATTTTGGTCTAAAATGTTTTAAATGTCAACTAACATTACCAACAGAATGTGAAGAACAGTTTTGGTGTTGTGTTGAAGAATTTCTCCACTGAAATGAGCATACTAACCAGCTAGTCGCGGCCCATCCTGTCTTCTAATGTCCCTTGTGCCTCGAGAGACGAAAGTGAGTCACTGCAGTGTCCAGTCTGCACTCAAGATGTTGGACATGGATGGAAAAACAGATCTGCCCCAAGGCCTCGTCAAACATGTTGAAGGGACAGACTTAGTTTATAGCAGAGTGAACTCAAAGATGATACTTCTACACTTTCTTCAAAAGTAAACAACTTTTTAACGTAACTTCCGTTTTTTATGTAACTTCCCTTTCTTTTGGTTTGTGAATTACAATTTTTATGTAGCATCCGTGGATTAATTTACGCCATTTCAGATTTATATACTTTTTAAACTGTCTTTTTTTAATGCAAAATCAGGAAGTGTTTTGCTCTAAGGCTAAGTTAGTGGTTTTGTAGCCTAATTTCACAAAAACTGCAGCTTTTTTACAAACTGTCCATGTATAATGACGTGTGTGCTATTTTTAAGAAGTTGTGGTCATTTCACGTAATTTCATGCGATCAGGTTAGGTTTGATGTAGCAGTTTTCTACTAAACTACAGGCTGACACCACATGAACATGAAGATTAACCTTCATAGAAGTGTTATTTTGACTGTTTTTCAGATTTTAGCAGCTTGAATTGTGCATATTCTTGCCCTGCTGTTGGCGACCATTTTACCAAAGTTACCAAAGTTAGCTTCACATTTGAGGTTATTGCAAGTGTTTTATATGTGTCTCACTGAACATAATCTGGGTGTGAGGAGGTGAAATTCCCTATCAGTTTGAATCTTGCGATCAGCTGGTATCACTTAAAACACTGCTCTGTAGCGCTACAAGTGCAAAAATTCCACTAAATAGCTTTGACTCAACCATTCAATTATACCCCAGCTGTGCAGCTCTGTTGTTGTGTTCTTTGTTTTCTATAAAAACATTATAGAGACAAACATGCTTATTTCTTTCACATGAAGAAACAATAGAACCATATTATTATCTTAAATACCATTTCCAGGTCTGTAAAAATGATCCAAAATTACCTGAAAGCACATGATGTGAAAACTCAGAGAGCATACACACAGCGAACCTAATGGTAAAAACTATTCCCAGCATACGAGTGAAACGTTCATGAATGTTGCCATTGTAAGACCATAATTACAATATGTGGTGAGCGTGATTCAAGTTGAAATCTAACAACATTGTAAGTGAAAAGAGTGCAATGTGAGTAAAACAAATGTTTGTGAATGAAATGGCTTTTTAGAGAAGTACAAAATGATCTTCCATCAGGTCCTGGGCTATAGGAAAACAAAAAAGTGAAGTATTGATATTGGCTCATGTCCTGAAACTGTGGGACCCAAAATGGCTGGGTTTCTTATTTTACAAATAGTTACTTTCTTTCCTCTTAAAATACAGGAAAGTGTTATTAAATGGAGCAGGACTGGCTACTCGAGGATGGTTGGAAGGATTTCAAATGGTCTCAATGATCTATCACTTCTACGGAGCTCACTGTGATTGTGTTTGCTTAAAAGGAAGTGTGGTGAAAGTGCCCCACTGGCTGTCCCGCTCATGCTTGATGCACTCGCTTGTGTAGTTGTGATTTTCTCAGCCATGAGGTTTGAACTTCAAAAGGAAAATTTTGGCCCATGCTTCAATTCACTATCTCAGGAAACTAAAGCCAGGTGTAAGATTCTCTCTTTTTTTTCATCTCTAAAAACTTGGATGACAAAACAGCCGTCGTGTCAGAGGGATTCGGAGATTACATCTTAAATCAATTGAATACCAAAACATCATTCGATTATAAGAAATAACAGAGCACCCAAAGGTGCCACACAGATCAGGACAGATTAGCCTCAGCTGGGAGACCCGTCACACACCGCCTTTGTAGTGAAACCACCCAGCAGGGAAAAACAGAGAGGGATTTGGATTAAGATGGGAATAAAGCCAAGATTTGGTCTTATTTTTAATCACAACAGAATATCAAAAGCAATTGTCTGTTGGATCGTTTGCTCGGGAGTTCTGTGTCCTCACAAGATCTTTTTATAGAAAAACAGAGTTTCAGATACAAACTGCTGTATGTGGGTGGGCGAGGGACCTAAGCCTCATGGCTGAAGTGAAGTAATCTGATTAAAGTCAGCGATTAGCTGCTAAATTGATCAGCTCAGCTGTTTTAAACACATTGGGCTGTAACAGAAAAGAGTCATGTGCCAATGCATTGTAAACAGCGTGGGCCGAAAGTGATACAGAATTAAATCATCCTCTGAAATTTGAAGATGGGTTGTAAAGAGATTTAACACTTTTTATTTTCCGTGGCAGACAGTTTGTGGTGTTAGAAGCACAGGTGGAACTAATGACATTAATGATTCCTCTGTTCCATGAGGTGTCCCACACCAGTGAGTCATCAAGCCCAGTACCAGAGCCCTGGAACTGGGACACCTAAATGAACCACAGCTGTTGCTAATGATATTAGTTGCACCTGTGGCTGACAGGTCCAACTGTCCACCCTATAAGGTCTAGTTGGTTCCCAGGTCCACACTATACTTGTTTCCAGTTTGCACTACAGCTTTTTTGCTTAGAATATAAAAGAATCTACCCTTTTTAACTGTGTGGCACCAACAGGAAATGACACAATGTCAGTTTTTAATCACACTACCACTTGAAGCTGCCAACGATTAAACTTCACAAAGAGAAAACTAAATGTTTTTCTGCTGATATAATAGTTTTTTTTATTTGTTTACAGAGGTGTTTCTCGAGCTCTCCCATCCACAAATTTGGTTTTTATGTTTTGCAGCTGCTCTATGTCTTTGTGTATTGCAATGTGGGACACACACACACTTAAACCTGCAAAAACAAACAAGCTCATGCAAAAATGGTTATCATTCATCTTTATCTTTACAGCTTATATGGCAAATATGTTGGAAAACAGTTGTCTGTTTACACATCCAGCAGATGTGGAGTAACATTAGGATTTATATGAAGCTGTGTTTGTTATAAAGGTCCAACATTTACTCTTCTTTTAGCTCAGTTTTGTTCTCCTCCTGAGCCCTGAGGGCTTTTAGCAGCTAGGTGTATCACTTTGTTTGCCTTCTGGCTGCAAACCTTTGTCTGTCTGCTGTTGACACGGGGTTTGGTGGTGTGATGAGAGCTGAATTAAAACAGGTTGTGGGCTGAAAGGTTATTTGATAAATCTCAGTTGCAGGGTTTGGTTTGGGGGATCAAAATTGATTTTCCTTACCTTTTTTACCTCATGTTATCACCAGCAAAATACCATCTGAGTGGCTATGTTAGTGGGCTAACTTGCCAAATTATTTTACCAGCTAACATAACCCATCATCCTCACTTATGTACAATGATAAATGGTCTTTATTTTAACCAACAACGACATACAAAGCAAAGGGGTTTAACTAACACTTGCTTTATTTCAGTCAAGAGTAATGTAGGCTAACTGTAGCCAAGGTTAGCCAAGAAGCTGTTCAAAAAGATCATGAAGTATTTTGCAAATGGCAAGTTTGATTGACTGAATTAACATGATGATACGTGAACATAATATAAACATGGTGCTGGTCAATCACGTTGTGTACGTCATGTCACTGTTTTGCCCATTCCTAAAGGGCTGCAGTTCACTTAGTGGCCACAGAGTGTCAGTAATGACAGAGATTTTCCGAAAATTACAGAAATAAAAAATATAACAATACCAAATACAACAAAGCAAGAAAGTCCAATAAAAATGAGCAATTATCTGTAATGATATAAGTATGAATTGCACGTTATCATCCATGAACAAGATGCTTACCTCATACCGAGGCTGCTCATTTCGGTTTTGTTTTTGTGCATACAGTAGGTGTACAGTGTCCTGTTTGAGTTGTCACACAGGACTTTTTCTCTTTTTTTCAGTTCTTGTGAGACTGTGACAGGGTGGTAGGTGGGTCTCTTCCTTCCAGCTGGTGTCTGAGGCCTTAAATTCCAGCCGGGCTGTGTAACAGGGTACAGGACAGCTCACGTTATCCCTGCAGTCATCCCCCTTTTCACGATCCCCCAGAGATCTCAAACAGGCCTCACGCTGCGAACCACAGTTTACATGGCCCTTTTTTTTTCTTTCTCTTTCAATTTATTTACACTGCAGTCGTCTAGCAACCACCACAACACCCACCAACTCCTCCTCCTCTTATACTCTCTGTCATTGGAAGTTAACCCCCTTTTGCACAAGCCACATCTGCTGAAGGCTGATGTACACATGTTTTGGGATGTTCAGGTACCATTGGTGGTCCAGGGGTGTGATAGGCGCAAAAATACACATGTAGGCGCACTTTTCCAGGAGCTGCAGGGTCAGATGGGGGATAGAACTGGTGGGAGTTCAATGACAAACAGGTTGTGAGTCAGAAAAACCGACCAACTCGACTAATCAGGGGGCGATAACTGTGCTTTAGGAGTTGTACACTCACAATGTTGTCTGGGAACTTATCAACG
Organism: Serranus cabrilla; assembly: GCA_903364295.1. NCBI lineage: Eukaryota > Metazoa > Chordata > Actinopteri > Perciformes > Serranidae > Serranus > Serranus cabrilla. The sequence continues at coordinate 367,410 of CAFUXE010000169.1, read as the reverse complement.
CTCCGCTCTTCCGCCTAGTGCTCCCCAGTCTGCGATGAATGTTTTCTGGAGAAAAAAAGAAGGATCAGAGTCCAATGCCTCCGGTCTGCCATGACATCATCCCCGCACACATCTGGAAACGCTAGAGCAAGTGTGTGTGTGTATGTGTGTGTGTATGAGAAGAGGGAGCTGCAGAAGAATAGGGGGGCTGGTGACACATCAGCAGTATGGAGAAAAAAAATGGGGGAAGAGCAAAAGAAAGGCGAGGAAAAAGACTGTTTATCTGAGGAACATAGACAAAGTTGAGATGTATAACCAGCTTGTGTAAACACATTATTTTCTGCCAGAGCACTAATGAATCAGAAACCACGGCCTATGTAGAGCGACTCGATGGCAAACACCAGTTAAGGGTTTCGTTAGGGGGGAAAAAGACACATGATGTTTTCCCTCAAGGAAATACTTTGGGGAGTTTTCAAATTTTAATTTATTTCCAAGCTGATGCAGTGATTTTTTTTTTATGATTTACACCCCTGTAACCAAAAAGTGACACCACCAGATTCATTGCTCCATCGTATATTTATGTAGTTGTTTGTTGAAGCTCAAGCTTTTCACTTTTTATCTGTTTACATGTTTTGCTTCTGGAAATTCTGCGATAGGGCCGGAGGAGGGAAAGAAGATCTGGCACTGTCATGGGTCTGTTTCTCATTCTCACCACTAGGGGGGGACACTTTACCTATTGTGTATTCCAGTTGGTGATCTGGAACCATGTAAGTGACTGCCTGTCAAATCCCGAGAAGTGGAGCCTTTTATGACTGTTATTATAAAAAAAAACTGCTAAAGATGATATTAATCAGACGCCTTGATTTATGCGCTTCTCATGCTGTATTTCATGAGAGTACATTTATTGGATCGTACAAATCTGTTCGATAAAGGCAAATATAAAGGGAGTTTCCTCAAGTACAGTGCAGGCAGTTACAGGCCTACAAAGTCTCAACTTCCACTTCACAATCACGCATAACTGTCGAGATGTGAGATGTTGATAAAAGGAAATACAAAGAAGACGAAGGAGATGTTTGAAAGGATGTGGAGAAAGCTGTTTGCCAGATGTTTGTTTCAATCCTGCAACATGCTCTGGCAAACAAAATCTGAGCCTAACCTCTCATTTTTTGATTAACTTCCACTCTCTCTGCGTGCAAATTACTCAAACTGACTCAAAACTGTCTTCTCTGTCGTCAAACCCCAGCCGTTATTTCTTAGTGTTCGCCCTGCTATTGTGTGGTTTTGTGGTCTATTGTCATGATTGGCATAGAAAGACGATTTACAGTAGAGCTGGTGCTAAAGGGGCCAAAGTTGTAGAAAAGTGTCCAAATGTGTTGCACAAGAGAGAACATGAAATGTAAGGTCAGAAAAAGAGGAGAAAGAGGAAGGGGGGAGTGTGGGCATGTTGGATACGCAGCAGTCTCCAGAGCCCACGTGTACGGTAAGTTCAGGAGATGATGGAGCCGCTTTCTGTCTAAAACTGAGCGTAGCGTGACCCACTAATCCAGCCACAGGAGCCTGAAATGTCTCCAGCAGGGCCTGCGGAGCACAGCGGACCGCAGCAGAGCGCTGCTGCTCCAGAACCTTTATCCTGAACTCTGCTGAGTTCGGGTGTATTAGGCACAGACACCAGCCCTGCCACATAACCAGTCCGTCACTCTCTCCTGCTCCCTCCTCCTCCTCCTCCTCCTCCTCCCGCTGCTTCCTGTCTTGTTTGAGGAACCATTACATCAGATCTCTGCTCAACTGACCATCATGACCAAACTTGTCTGCAAGAGCAGCAGCAGAGATGCACGCCAACTTTGATGCTCACGTTTTTTCCGTGACCAACATCTGCCCCACTTTGTCATGATTCTCTCCTTGGGAGGGGGGGCGGTAGAGGAAAGAAGTAGTTCTTATGCAGGGGGGTGTTGCGGTGAGCTACTCCCACCCCCATGCAACAGTCAGAACCAGGCTTCCACCCCCATGGGGTTATCCTTCCTTCAGTCTGGAAAAGTGGAAAAAGGTCTGACTCACAGGGTGATAAATTCCTTTCCTATGTTGAGGGAATCCCCAAGGAAACCATTACTAGCACGAGCTGCCACAAGTTGCCAGAACTGATGAGTTAAAATAAATAAAACGTGGCTTAATGCATTACTTTAATTCTCCTAAATAATCAACTAAACAGTGTTTTTGCCATAGAAGTTTTCAGCTTGATTCCACTCTGCAGTTTTAGTGCACAAAGGTGAAGAATGATGTGTGATTTGGCTCTAAAACATGTGGAATCATGCTTTTTTCTATATTTCATGTTTGAGATTTGAAAACTATCTCATATTTTCCATGTTATTGGATTTTATTCCGGTTGATTTATTACTGCGCACTCAGTGTTGTAGGCTTTAAAACACTTGTGTCAGAGCTTGGCTTCTGCAGAGGCTTTACACAGTGGTGTCATGCTAGACTTAGGCAAGATCCTTCATGTTGCTTGGCTTTAACTTTCACTCAAAGGCGTACAAAGTTGTTGATGGTAACTGACTGGCATTGAAAGCTACACTTTGCATTATTTATGCGCAGCAAGTAAGTTTCTTATTCTAATTGACCTTTTTTTTTAGTGATTAAATAAATAAGATCTTGAACATGACAGTGCTCTGTCCATCCAAAAAAGAAACAAGTCCAATGGCGAAGGAGTTATACACACAGCTGTGAGTTTATAAATCATCTCTGAGAATATCAGCAAAGGCAGAGGAACCAAATAATTCCCAGCTGCAGTCTTAAGCCAGCCATGCCTTCATCTATCCTCAAAACATCATGGTAATGAAGAGCAACAGGCTGTTTTCAATCAAACAACACAACTGCACATTGCCTCCGCCTTTGTGCTATTTCCTGCTATTTTCCACTCCACCATTCATATGGGGGATTTGTGAGTAGTAAAAAACTGCATTTTCTTGTTGATGGGGGGAGAAAATGTGCAGACACTGTCTGGTGTTGAAAGTTGAGTAATGCCTAGATTCAGGACCAGGAGAGGGGGGTCTGCTGTGACTCAAGAGGTGACGCAATCAGGTTTAGCAAAAGCAGCTTTAGGTGTGTAAGCCCCTCGCTGGTGCTTGGATCAATAACAAAACCCTGTAAATCACAAAGGAGGATTTCTGGACCTAAGTTCTGTTCACTGTAAAAAAAAAAAAACACTAAAAGTCTGGCAGCAGAAGTTGCCAAACAGTTACTGTCAAATAACAGCAAAACAACTGTTATTTCACAGATAATGTCTTACTTTTAAATTACGTTTAAAAAAAAAAAAAAATTTTGCACCAAATTTTAAATTTTACTTTAAGACAACAGAAAGTTGCCTCAGTTTTCGGTCAGCAATATGATGTGTATTTGTTCTATTTTTATGTAGATTTGAATGTAATTTAACATTCAAGAACATTAAGCAATTGACTAATACTGTGAAAAATCTATAATGTCCCGTTATATTAATTTACAGATTTCACCTTCCATTTATGATTAACATTTGTAATAAAACTAATTCTGGTCATGTTTACTTAACAAAGAAAAAAAAAACCTTTTAAATATTATATTACATTTCTGGGAAAAAAAAAATTATTCTGTAGATTATTTTAACTCTGTATAGTCGGAACTTTCTTAGCAACCTTGTCCCAAAAAAACAAACAGATGAAATATTTAACAAATTATTGAATTAATTTGAATGAATGTGTTTATTTCCTGGCTCCTTTTTTGTTTTGTTTGATTTATTTTAAAACTTTTTTTCCATTCAGGAATTAATGTTGCTTCTTGTCTTTTGAGATGGATTGTCTGTAAAATAAACAAACTATTGCTGTTCTGTTTGGTTTTCATTTGTTTTTGTAAATAAGTAAATAAAAAAAGGCTGGCTGGAATGAACATGCGGACGGCTTCAAAGAACCTCATAGAGGATCTGTGGATGACCATAAATGAGAAAAAGTACATTAAAGCACATAAAAGAGCAGACAGAACCAGAACCCTGATGGTAAAAAGTTAAATGAGTGACTCACACTCTTCCCGAAATAGCTGCTATTTTCCCCAGGGTTAATTAAACTTTCCCCTTTAATCATCTAATTAATCTAATTCAGACAGCCGCTGTCCTAAAGAAGCACACTGTTCTCCCTGCACTGTCGAAGAACATCCCACAGATTGAGTCAGTATCAACAGTCGCTGACCACAAATGGCAGCAACACTGGAGACACTTTAGCCCATTGATTTTTAATCCTGGTGCTCTCAGCGCATGCCAGAGCCCTCATGGTTTTTATTACAAGCTGCACATCGGGGACTGATTTATTATAAGGATAGAAAACAGCAGTATTCTCGGTTTTAATAAAAAGTGCCAGGGTTGAAATTATGATCTGTTGTCTATGTTGGTCAAGATTTGCAAAAATGAGAAGCTTGACTTTCACTCGATCCTGCCACTCTAATAATGATTGTAGAGGAGACAAAAGCTATGTATAGTGCTCTAATCAAAAGTGAAAAAAAAACAACAACTTTTGGCTGCAAATACTCAATAGTTTTAATGTGAATCTAGATTTGGGTGTCATCAGCATAGAGGTAAACTTGATTACGGCAGGAGGTGGCATGTTAACAGATAGTATGATAAAGACCTTGCATTAAACTTAAGCCCCTATCAAACATGAAGGTCTTTGCGTAAATGCACTGGCAATTTAACATGTCTTAGGTCTAAATAAGCACCTGAGATTAAATGTTGGCCACGCCATGCCTTCTAAGACCACTATAACATATTTTTTTAAATTTCAATAGTCATCTTTCTGCACAAAGACAGCATATTCGTAACTACAGAGAAACACACGTCTAAATTTTGTTGTGATAACTGGCCAAAAATAACTGTGTATATCTGGGTGTCATCTGCATAACATATAAGACAGACATCTGTACAGAGAGTTTCTGCAAGAGGAAAATGGAGCAAGCATGCAATCTTTAAAAGTCCCTGTCCAAACATGTTATAAAGTATGCAAAAATACGATCATACTAATACTGCTTATACTAATAATATGTTTTCTTCCACATAAAAGCTAAAACATAGCTAGCATTTCAAGAAGAATTGGTGAGAATCAGCCATACATGTTCCTGACACACAGATGAGGAGTCTGTTGTGCACCAAAATTAGCAAAAAATAGATGTATCTGAATGGTTAGCATAGTTAGCACGTGTAGTGATGTTTGTTTGCTTCACAACCACTAACACTGTGTCAGCCACTGCCAGTTACAAGCTAACATGCAAACAACAATTTCTGCTACGTACTGACACATCCACTCTGATTAGTTTCAGGTTTCTTTTACGACTTTTGCATATAAGGCCAAGATTACTTTTCGAAGTTGTGACATGCCTAGCTCGCCCGAGGAATGTTTGATTCTTAAATCTTCAGCAGAGAATTGTCAAAACACCTCTCTGTGAAATGACAAACTCTGCACGGACACAAGTCAGTACAGTCAAGGACATTTTAGGGGGCATACACACTTTAGAGTGGAGGGGGACGCTTTGCAATACAGAAAGGAAAATCTGGAGCTTTCTATATTTAGTAGGATAGGTGCTACGACTGACTGTTTGAACCAATGAAGTGGAATGTATAGGACAAGGAATTATTAATTCATTATTAATGAAAATATCACCACGATGGAAAGATCTGTTGCCAGATTGCAGTAGTTCGCATGGACCATCTTCTTTCCAGGCCTTTAAATGAAGGGAAAATTTGACATCGGAAGCTTAATTGTAAAGGATATCAGGATCAAGCTTCATTTTATTTGAAAAATGGTTTAATCAGTTCCCTTTATATGCACGCCAGAGAGGAGAAAACAGGGGTTTTCCTAACAGATAACTTTATTCAATTTGGCAGGCAGTAAGTAAATTTTTTTGTGATTCCATCATTGAACTCCTGCCACTTTTACATCATTTTAACTGTATAGTGTTATTGGTGATAGCAGATGGTGCTTCAAAGGTGCTGTCAGAAATACAAATGATCTCGCTCTGATGAGATTGATTTTGGATTAACTGTGTTTTTTTTTTTTAGCACAATTGATGATAATGTCCTCTGTAACTGTGCATGTTTTTGGATACATATTCTGTTCCGTGCCCCCTTGGTTGTAGAAATACAGCTGGCAGCAATTATCAAGCATCAAATGTGTGGAGGGAGCAGAATCCTGTAGGCAGCCAAAGTTTTATAAAATTACTCTTCTCCTGTGCTTCAGCGACTTTTGTTTTTCTTTACTATACCTACTCCCCCGCAGATCTGTGGGACCTCTCAGCGCAGAGACATCTGAACCCATGTTTAGGGCCTTTCAAGGAACACTTTTGTTCAGTCTTTTCCGTTGGATTTGATTTCTTTTGAAAATAAACAAAAGCAACATATACCTATACTCTTAAAAGAGAACCGCTGTTTTAGTTGTCTCGTCGTCCTGCAATCACAGGTCACTTGTGTAACTTTTTCATTCAACTTGTATGTGTCATTACAGCAGACGATGAAGTGTGTGTTTGTTTGAGTGAGTTCATGTCTGCGTGTAGATTATAAAGACATAAAAGCACAGGAGAAGGTCAAGAGAAACGGCTGGCTTTCTTGTGACTGAGATAAAAGACAGAAACAGGAACTCAACACTTTCTCATTACCTGCACAGTTTGGTAAATGCTTGTCATTCACCCCCCCGCCCTACTTAACCTCCAGTCATCCCCATTTCACTTGACAGCGTGGATCCGTGACCCCGCGCCATCCAGGACCTCGGGCAAAAACAAATGAGCTCACCCATTACTTTTCTCAGGTTTAGGTCGTGTTTGTGTTAGGGTTTAAAGGGGATCCACCATGCTGTTCCTTATTTTCTGACCTTTATATAATGTTACAATGTTGGATGGTCTTATTAAAGGTGGGCAAAGTTTTACATATGTGGTAAACGTGTAAAAGCTCAGGTTTCTGCCTGTTCTGTGCTCCATTTTTTAAAGTTTTAAAGCATCTGGGGGCGCCGCCATTACTGCAGTGGGATGTCATGTCCACTGCTGCCTGCTGAAAGCAAAATGAATAGTTGGATTGAGTAGCTGTGTTTCCATTAAGGTCAAAGCAAATTTGAACGCAAAATTCTGAAATTTAAGAAAATTTGATTAAGGGACATTTCCATTAACTTAGCTACATGTTAATTTAGTTTGGAAGTTTTTATTGGTGGCTTTTCGCAGCAGAAAGTGTTGCTTAGATATACTTGTCATTCTACTGCTATGAGTAGCTAAATGCTAACGTCAAGTCAAATCTGTAATCTTTTTTAATTAGATTTTATGCATATCTCCCTATTTTCAAATTTGATTGTGTAGTTCTTGATTCATAAAGCTTTTATTGGTGATTCTTCATGTCAGAATGTGCAGTTATACTCTTTAACATCCGTCGTTGCAGCTGGAGGAAGGACTGCAAAGGGAGACAGCCAAGAGCATGGATGATCCCCTGACCAATCAGAGCAGCCTGTGCTTTTGGGGGAGGGGGGCTTAAAGAGACAGAAACCAAAATACTTGTATAAACCTGGTTGTGTGCTTAATAGGTTTGTTTTAAGTTAGCACAGATATCAGCCAGGTGATCTGACCCCCGGCCCCTGACCCCGTCCCTTCACCCTGTGGACATTCACGCCCCACAGCTCTTTCTCTCGGCTCCTCACAGTCTGCTTAAACACTGTACATTGACTCAAATCATCTTGTTCTTGACGGAGGTGTGTGTGAGTGTTTATTCTTTGCAAACCTCCCCGGGGGGATGAGAAGCTCCTCCAGGTTGATGTATCAATTCTCTGTGTCATGACCTCAGCGTGTTGCCACATCACAGATTCATGACCAGCTCGCCCCGTCCAAAAACTTAATCTAAACCATTTCATGAAAATGTAGAATGGACCGCAGAACAAGTTTTTTCCACTCCCATCATATTTAGGGTCCAGATTTCTTCTCGTTGTTCCTACGCGGCAGCTGTTGGACCGCCTCTCCTCAGGATTAGTCAGAGTCTGTGCTTGAGTCCGTCCTGGTGATTTCTGGGGGTGATGGACTGTTAAAACCCACAAAGAGAGAAGCGTCTCCCTAAGTACACTATGACTCACTCCTTTAACACTTCACTTCAGTCGTGTACAGTACGTCTCGATCTCTGTCCTGTGATAGATTTTAAATCTGCACTAGTGTGTGTGTGCTGACTAGAAACACAAGAAGATCGCCTTCTTCTAATAAAGTAAACAACTGGCCGCGCAGACTCCACAGATGTTAACAACGGAGACGGTCAACAATCTCCAGATCTCATCTTAATGACTGCTCAGCTGTGAAGGGATTTGTACGCTCATTTGCGGCCATGTGTTGCTGTTTGTGCACGTGTGTGAGTGACAGAAAAAGGGACATGTTCGAGAAAAGGCCTGTAATCTAATGAGCGTCTTGTCCTCCATCGTCAGTCTTTCCATTCTGACCACATCTACCCCCCCCCCCTCTTTATTCTGCGTCTTGTGTTTTAGCTGGCAGACATAAATCAATCGTCTGGAATGGAAACACTCACGTTACTGGTGTGCCACATATGTTTATATTTAAAGCCTTTTCCTCTTTTACTCTTTCGCAGTAAGAGCACCTGAAAAACACAGGATGGGGAAACCGCTGGAAAGTGTGATTCAATCGAAAATGTCTGCGTACCCCCCCTACCACATCTGAGGCTCCCACTCCTGCAGCTTAGCAGAGTCAGAGCAGTGAATTAACCAGGGGAGAAGGAGAGAAAGAGAGAGAGGAGGAGGAGGAGGAGGAGGAGGAGGAGGAGGAGGTAGTATGGTTCTGCTTGACCCGCGAGGCCGACAGAGGTGGAAAGAATGTGCTGTCCAGCCGGTGAACACGTTAACATAGAGGGGGAAAAAAACTTCCTACAAGCAGCTTTCCCACCATCCCAAACCCCCTCACCCTCCATTTACACATGGAGGGAAGGAGGAAGGGAGAGTGGAGGAGGAGTAAAGCGGATGGGGAGGAGGGGAATGAAAACTGCAGAGAGATGGAAAAGGTATTGAATGGCAAAAAAAGAGAGGAAGAAAGTGGGTGGCCAGAAGAAGAGAGAAAAATGTAAAAGATGCATTTTCACATTATATTTTAAAGCAGTTAAAAGGAGGTTTAACTGGTTATGAATCAGTCTCAATTCAGCAAATGACTCCATCAGCAAGAATATTGGTTATTTTTATATAGATATTCTTAATGTCTGTCATGGAGCCACTGGGTACAGTTCTGGCAAAATCATGCTGGTTTACCATAAACTTTTTCAGCTCAGACCCAGTTCTGGCTTCGCTGCCGCCTTCCACTTGTGGTCAAGCAGGAGGCTAAGAGTTTTGACCAGCCCATGGTGTATAACTGGGCCTGCTGAAGAGAAAGGAAAGCATGCTAGAACCAGAACCAGGACAGAGTGGGTCAAGAAGGCTTTAAAATGACAGGCCTTCCAAAGAGAGCTTCGTACTCATGGACCACTTCATTAGTTTCTGATAGTTCAGAGAAGTTAAATGGAGGAAAGATTGGAGGAGCAGCCAGGTGGCCTGAGTCAGATCACTGCTGGCCTACACGCAGAACTCAAGGAATTGAGTAAAACTTTGAAGAAATAAGTCATAATTTCTGAGAAATTCACTTTCTGCCAAGAGAGCAAAAGTATTTCATATTTTTTCTGCCAGAAGACAGTTAGCATGGTCTTGCATAAAAACTGAAAACAGGTGGAAGATAAGTTAGCCAGGAGATGGTTTCTTACTTAATGTGATTCATTGGTGACAGTAAATGCAACATCAATAGAGTGCTGCAGGAATGATGTATTTGTGTAGAGTAACCCGGAAGTTAGTAGCTCTCTGGTTACCTTGACAGAAAACCAATGTTTTTAAAATTAGATTTTGGATCATCGCAGTAAAAAAGCTCTATTATGAAGAAAAGTTTATGACGCCAGAATAACCAAAACACCCATTCAAAGAACTGCTGAATTTTGTAGATGTGGGAACCGAAAGTGTGAACTAATTTTGCGGCTTTAGGACTCATTCCTGCAGCACTCTTTGTTGCATGAAGGCAGCAGATGCTTGTCAATTAGGAAAATTCAAATAATCATGCACTTGCAATGTTCATGCAATCCCATTCACCTGTTTCAACTTGTATAAAAATGTAGAAATATGAACAACAGTAGACACATTGCAGTACACATCATAGGCAGCTATGTTTTAAACCCAGACGAGGTCCGGTTCAGCTGGACCCGTTCTTCACCACAGCTAAGCTAGTCAGACAGTAAGTGACAGAGCAGCGGCCCCATATAGTTTGTGGCATTGAGAGTGTTTGTTCAGGACTATTTTCAGCTGCGGATTTGCTGCGCTGTGAAAGCAGGATGGTGTATGCAGGATAAACACCAAAATAAACTACAATGCCTGTTCATTGTTATGAAGGACCATGTCATTCAGTGCCACAATATGACTCACTGATGACTTTTTAATCGTTTTTGGAGTTTTGAGGCAAAGTGAAGGGCTTCGGACACACAAGCAATACTTGTTAATAGGGTCAACATACTGTTGGTATTACATTTCAATAACAGGACTTTAACATTTTGTAATATCTAAATGAGATCTGCACCCTAATTACATTAATTAGATGGATAATCTTCAAACACATGCATTTTATAAATGCATGCAAGATATGCATTCTTTAAGGTTTTATTTGTGGAAGTGGAAATGACATTTGAAATATGGCACAGGTTGGAGAAAGCCTGCCAGGAGAACTTTAGGGTCCTTTTGGAAATGGAAAAATGTCTGCCTGCCAATACTTTAAAGGATCACTGAGGCTTATAGGGTCAGTTCCAAGTAATGGGGACACTGTTGCTGGAAAGACACTTTTTAAAATACCATTTCGCTGCACTTTGAGCAGCACAACTTATTTAAATTTCACATGAACTACTAAAATAAACGACCCTGTTATGTTTCCAATTAATTAAGTGGTGTGAATCCAGAGTCTTACTTATCTTTTAAACCTTACATTATTCTAACCATGTACATGTGACTTGGGTTTACCAGGAAAAGGATGCTAATGCTGGTGAATTAGCCGTGCGCTATCTTTGTCACGAGTCATACACTTCCTTCTACTCGCTGTGAAACAATGTCAGCTGCTGCTTTTTGGGAGGGAAATTGGATGTTTCTGGTTAAGCCAAATAAATATCACTGTTATTAACACATCTGGGACTTCCATCCTTCACAATGTTAAGTGAAAATACAGACACACTTTCTAAGGATGAAATCATTCCCTGAGTGTTCTTACTGCTTTCTCTCATCAAAATTACTTTCGTATTGTAATTAGACATCTCTATGTACATACATTAAATTTCACAAGTAGATTGTTAAATATGTATAAATCAATTCTACTTAAACTGGTGGTGGAGATCTTTTTTGAAACACTGGAAATTGGTCATTGTGGATGTGTCCTGATAAGGACATAAGTACTGAACAGAGTCCGACTGGTATATCTTCTTTACTGGGTAACACTGGGTAATTTGGGCGAACTGTCCCTTTAACAGTGAGGCGAGTAAAAAATAAAAAGCACAGAAACAAACAATCAGAATGCTGAAATGTTGACAGCCATGATGTTTCCTGTTGTTTCAGTAAACATCAGGCCCACCCAACCAGCCCGGGGTGTCGGTGCTATGTGTGGGTGTGTGCAGTTACACACATGTGTAGGTGTCAGGCCTCCTCTGGGGGTCTCTGGCCCTTTTTGAGGCAGTTTATGGAGAACAGACCCACACCTGTCTGCTGTTTCCAGCATCAACCAATGGTCAGCCTCCATCTCCCAGAGACCCTCTCGAGTTCCACATGGAGCCAACCTCCCACTGGGGGGGCCAGCTCTTCGTCATCATTTGGTATGACCTCCCAGGAGGGGTGGCATCCAGCGTATCAGCGGAGAGTCCCTCTGGAAACATGGTGTAAATCAGAGGCAGAGGGGAGGACGCCCGGGGGAGAACCAGGGAGGGGTCAGAGGGGCCCAGCCTGCCCAGCATACGGCTGCCTCTGCCTGGGATGACTCAACTGCAAAGCATCTCTTTCCAGGCAAAACATCCACGTCAGCACTCTCCCACAAGCCCATTGGGTCTTTTTCTGACATTCCTTATCTGCAACACTCATTTAATACAATCCAAAATCTCGGAATTTCATTTCAGATTACTTATAGCGTGTGTATATTTGTGCTCATTCTGCTAACTCTTCCTCGTCTGTGAGCATGTGTACGAGCATTAATCTGAGATGGCATCACTGGGATTATGCATGAGCGTTCCTGGAAGTGTTGATAGCTGAGGGGAGAGGGCTCTGATGTCTTTAGCAGACTGTGGATTCTGTAAACAGGGCCTTTCAGCCCCCTGACCTGCTCAGCCCTGCACCCCACTACCAGCTTCCTGTCCTCCTGTGGGACCCTCCGTCATTACTACCCCTTTCTCTTCTAATCCGTCTTCCTTTTGCCCCCTGTGTGTGTGTCTTTCTGTTTCCAGTACGCTGCTCTTCAAAGATGTAAGACACTTCTCATTACAAACTCATCTCAAACTTTAAATGACGACTACGCATGACTTCTGTTTATTTGTCTAGAAATCAATGAATGACTCTTTGTATTTGCTTGTAGTTTTTATTAAAATTCTCAGGTTTTTTCCTTAAAATTGGAAGTTGTAAATAGGCTACAGCCTTGAGAGTATATCAAGCAGTTAAAAATGAGACCCACTACATACCAATTAAAATGACAACATAGAGATGTAAAACAACAAACAAAGAGCTGCAAAACAATAAAAAGAGAAATATGCAAATGCATAAAAACACTCAAAACAACTATAGAGACAGAAATGACCACAAAGAGACACATAAAGAACATTAAAAGCCTCAAACTAATGGCAATGCAGGCATTACACAGACTTAGTACTAGGGAGCTGGCAGAGTCAAGTGCGTTTAATGTCCGGTCCAGCTTATTCCGACATTTGCCTTCTCACATACAGCTCCTCTGGGTAACGGTTGGATAAGTTCAAGGTTGCAGCGCACGTGTAAAAGGGACTGCAGTAAGTTGAAATCGACAAAAAAGAGCCATATCCTGCAGAGACTAAACAGAGTATTTGACCGTGTTTGTCCAAAACCAGATGACGCCAATAAAGAGATTATTGTTTTTTGCCAAGAAAAGGACAAAGAAGAAATTGTTAGAATTTCATTGTGGACAGTGAACTGAAAACAACTTGAAACCATCAGTACGGAGGGAACCTTTCTTTTACTCCGTGTATCTTAATTATTTTAGACATGTAACATGCGGACATCCTTTTTCTTGTTATACAATAAATTGATTCTTAGCCCATGTCATTCATGTGAGCAACCACTAATGATGCTGTATTGTTTGGCTTTATGGCTTGCTGTAAAAAAGGCAGCTGAAGTTGAGGCTCATTAAGTGCTGCTAAAGACCATGTCCTGGGGCTTGGGAGAACTTCAGAGTGAGGGTAAAACATGCCTGCAACAACCCACATCACACAATACAAAAATATAGAGGAAATAGCCAAGAGATGCCTAACACCTTATGTCATGGGTGGAAAGTGGGGTAAATTAGGAACAAAACAGCACCACAGCTTTTGCACGTTTGACAGGATTTTAAGTGATTAGTAAGTGAAAGCATTTTCACTGCAGCCATGAGTGACTGTTATAACTTCCAGTTGACTCATTTATTTTATTGAAGGATTGCACGTGACTGGACTGCTGATGGAAAAGAACCAGCTTGCTGAATCATGGAAGAAACTTTATTACAGGGTAATCGCACCCCCTCGAGAGATTTTTCCGCTAAGTGCAGGATGGTTTCCCGAGAAAACCTCAGTTTTCAATAGCTTTAAAACGTAATGTAATATGTACTTTTGTCAGCACTGTAAGAAAAGAAAAGGAACTTTTTCTGCATTAAGGTCATTTCTGTGGATTTGGATGGGGTACCTGACGCTTTTGGCTGAACTGCATTGTGAAGACTACACTATAGATGGGTTCTCTGCAGGAGGGGGGGTGCAGGGAGCAGTGGAAGGTAGGAACAGCAGGGCGAGGCTAATACAAAAACCTGACCCTTGCAGACCTGCTGGGCTCTGCCTTGACCTGAGGCTTTGTTGGAGCAGGACAAGATAGAGCAGGGGCAAGCTCAAGAATCCAAACATCCACCTCAGCTCAGACAGGGTATAGGAAAGTGAGAATCTTTTGACACATGATAATGAAATCCATTCTCCCACGGCTTCTGCAGCAAGAGCGAAGAGACTTTCCCATGATTTTTTAAAGCTGCGGTCAGACCCACCTAAAAAGAAATGTTCTTGGCAAAGTCCAGAGTTTCCATAATTCAACTTTAATTTGATATCACCTGACACCTTAATTGAGTGTCACCTACCAAAAGCTGTGGCTCAAAACAAAACAGGCAGCATCCTGACCACATCCATCTACTCCAACCACAGCTTCAGAACAGTGTTAGAGATGAGCATCCACAAGAGCGTGATTTAGAGATTCCAGAAGCTAAAAGTAGTTGTAGTAATGAAGCCTCAACCTCACACGGTTGCAGTGTTCCCCTGTCATTTGCTAGATTGGAAAACTGTCCCTAAATAGAGGGAGAGTTGTTATTCTCTCTGATTATCGATGGGGAATACTTATAGCCCTTGAAAAATGTTTCAAATCCAAAATATTGGTTGATTTCACATTTTGATTTTCACGTTTCACGCCACATTTAAATTCCATATTATTCAAATGATTTGGCATTATGGTTCTTAAATGCACAATATGTAATATTCTTTCACTAGGGGTCTCAAACAAGTGTCACAAGTGTTTAGTAGCACATGATCATGGGACTTGTTGTCTTCCCTTGATAATTTAAGATCCAGATGTCCGATGTCTTAAATCCTTTGTCTTGTTACAATTTATAGTTAAAAATCAATCAATCTAAAACATGTATTGTTAAAATGTGGCTTAAAACTGGGGAAAATGTCAATTAATGTTCAAAGTTCAATATTATACCCTATTTAATCGGTCTAACTAAAGTAAATTACTGATTAATGTGAGTCTCTCACTCCCCTGCCGGTGCTCAGCCTGCCAGCTGCAGAGCTTTTTTCTTTCCTTTAAAGTAACATATCATAATCGTGCATTTTATTTATGGCATGGCCGGCTTGATTGAAATAGTTCTGGCCCTGAGGCCATATGTTGCCCATGTGTGAACTACAGTCTCTCATTCATGGAATTTATCATTTAACATATCGGTGATCCGGTATTTTTTCTTCTTTTTTTTATTACCACCATATTTAACTTGAGAGGAAGTCTTGAGAAAATAATACTCTTGTAAAATACTGCTGTTTACATTCCCCCATGGAACAAGAAGGGGGTATGTCTGCTTCTTATCCTGGAGACCGGAGTCATCCTCCCTTTTCTTAGTAAACACCCACCCAGCTAAAGTATACATTCATGAGGGAAACCTCAAAGAAAACGAGCCACCATCGAGCGATGTCAGACATCTCTGTGACAGGCACTACTCTCACTGATTGAAGATCTCCTGGTCTCTTTATGTATGTCTGACCCAATTGTCTATCCTAATTGTTGATATCTGTTACCTCCTTGTTTTCCCTTGGAGTCACAGTCACACCACGCTTCACCCTGATTGGTTTAAATCATGCTGACAGTAGGATATTGCAGCATGGTCACAGTAAATGACAATCTTGTCGTCCAAGACAGAAATGGAAGCAAAACCAACCTTCAGGATGGGTTAGAGAGTGGCGAGAGGGTGGGGGAGAATAAGAGCAGAGACGCTACAAATTTGAGGTGAGAGAAGTGGGGAGGAGGGATCTGGAAGGAAGGGGTCATAAAGTAGGGGAAAAGAAAGGAGGGGAGAGTTGAGAGGAGAAAGAAAAAAGAGGGAGGGGGAGTGGAGGAAGGAGAAAAAAGTGACGGAAAGAGAAAACGTGGGAGCTGTGAGAACGTGAGGCAGACGGAGCAGTGAGTGATGCAAAAGGGTGGGATGGAATTTGCTCAAAAGTAAGAGCCAAGGAAAATGTGCAGCTGTCAAGGACTTTTGTTCTCTTTAAAAACATCTTTCGGTCTTTCTGCGACTTGTTTCAACACACAAGGCAATGGTCGAAAACGTAAGTCAGAGAGGAAAAGAAAAAGTGAGAAGGGAGAGCAAGAGGAAGCAAGGAGGACTGCTAAGTAGCAGAAGAAAAATGACCAAACAGGATGAGACAGGCCAGAAGAAATGAGACCCAGAGAAGCAAAGTGGAGTTTAGAAAGTTTGGTTACTTATAGAACAAGCTTGAACTGGGGAGGGGAATGTGTGGGATATTAAGTCAAATGTGAAAAGAACAACACAGCAAAGAGGAACTAAAGGAAAACAGGAAGAAAAAAGGGAAGGAGGAGAAGAATTAATAGTATTTTTTCAGTGCACCATGTATCCCTCACCCTCCCTGTGGACCCAGGGCCTGCGCACATGTCAGCACACCAGTGCGCATATGTTTCTACTATTACATGATAGGCTGTGGGGAAAATATAGGAAAACCGTATCTGTGTGTGCATTGGGAGGGGGCAGAGGGAGAAGGGGGTGGAGTAATACTGACAAAAGCTGCCATTCCAACAATGAGCTCCACCTTCGTCTAGTGTATCTGTATGCCTGAAGTTTTCCAGTCACGGCTCAGGAGCCCCGCCCTGTCCCACCTCCTCTCTCCTTATTGCTTTTTCTCTTACTGAACAATGACAGTATAACCTCAGAGTGATCCAGAAACCTCAGCAGCATTATTTGCTCTTCTGCTTTAGAAACAACAGCTGCCTTCCACCTATCCAGACCCAAGAATGTAATTAAAAGAATATTTCTCTATTTTGACAACATTTGAACATTAAATGGAAATGTGGCTTCAGTGGTAATTTCATGTCACTGAGTCAAACGTGCATTCATTCACACACTATCAGCGTGATCCCAGGGTGAGGACAGCACGGTGATGTCATGACATGAAAGCCTGTCTGGTGTGTTGCCGCTGTGTCGTCTGCACGTTAGTCCCACAGTGCTGATGTTTGGCAGACAGCTGTTACAGCCGGGTTCGGTAAAGTGTGTTGTGGTAGCAGAAAGGAAAGGGTCCTCATCAAGGTGCTGCTGTGATGTCACCCCATGAGGTCATCTTTGAGGTTTAACAGTTGTGTTTTTGCAGTGGTTGAAATGAAAGAATGATGCATAGAATTTCCCCCATGTCTCCCCTTTTTTACTGTCACCTCACGACACAGGGCTGCTCAATGTGCAGCCTGTAGGCCAATAGCGGCCCTCAGAAACATTTTGCGCAGAAATGTATGCGATATATTGTAATCTTCTGCTCGTCATTTCACTAACTTTACTTTCAATACCAGACAGTTAATACTCTACTTGTCTTCTGTGTCAAACTGCAACCCCCAAACAAGTGTGTATCAAGTTAGAAATGACTATTTGCAACTGTTTAACTTACAGGCAACTCTATAAGTTATTGGTGCCATAACAATGTTTCGCCATCCTGTTGGTCTGATGGCTAACTCTAACTATTCCTTAACCACAGGGTTGTAACATAAGGAATAATTTGCAGTGCATTGTCGTTGATGTATGTGTTGGACTAGTTGGATGTCATGACAATGAGCAGTCCCCTAGCAATGCTAGCGTTGGGAGGTAAAGTTAGCAGTTTCAGTGGAAACCTACGACTGTGTGGCCCTCGATCAAATACTTTCTCTCTTTAAGCACCCCTACTATTAACCATCAGATAAAAGGCAAGTTAAGTTATAGAATACTAGATTAAGTTATAACAAGACTATGTAACTGTTGCTGAACATCGGTCACTGTAGAAACTAAAACGGCGTGAGTTCCTGCATGGTTCCCCTTCTGCTGGTAGAGTACTAGTCTGAAACAAAAGCTAAAAAAGTTTCTCAAAACGAGAAAAGGAATTTTGATCATTCCTAGTTCTTGGGTGCAGGCACAATACAAAGGGAGTTCTTAGAATTATGAACGTTTTTGCAGTCAGAAAGTACCTAATATATATATTCAAAGTTTGTTAACTTTTGATAGCATAAGCCATCTGTATGCTCATATTGTAAAGTTGTGGTTGGTGAAACCAAAACATTGAGCTGAAAGACACAAAAATTCTACCTGTCCAGGGAGTACCCAATGTCAGCTTGGGTCAGCGTTCGATTTCGAATCCGAGTTCAGATAAGCGGTTAAGGATATTTAATTAATGAATGTCACTGCAAGCAACTCTTTTACATGGATTACATGTCTGTTAATCCATTTTTAATATTAACATTTTACTAGATCAGTTGTAAAGCTAAGTCATGGTTCCTTCTTACATCCCTTTATCTTGCTGGATCTCTTCTAATCATATGGTTTGTAGAAGTTAAATCATTAGCGGCAGCTGATCTTTAAACTGGGGATGTGTTTCCTTTACGTCCTTTAGTGTTTGAATACCCAAGAGGCATAGGAGAGGAAATACTTTATTACATCAGCTTGAGGCAGATGGGCCTGTCAAACAAACTGTGTGTGGGACTGAATGTATATGAAAGCGAGAAACAAAAAAGCCAGAAAGCCAGAGAGAGAGGAATGGACAAATTCTTCTTCTAATGAGTTCATATTGTCACACTAAAACACTGTTGTGCAAATGTACATATTCATGTGGTTTATGTCTGCTTTCAAAATGCATGGGCTATAAACATACCAAGCATTTCTCTGTGTGTTTGTGTGTGAGTATTTGGTTGGGGGTGGGGATAGTAGAAAAGAGAGAGGGGTTATGTGTGTCCCATGTCAACAGGCTTTAAATTTAGCCAGTCCTTTGTATATATAGACAGAGCATTGTAAATAAATCTGAGCTGACACCTCTTTCTCTCTTTATCTCTCTGTTTTTCATCAGAGAACCACCATGGACAGGTGGTACTTACAGCTCATTCAGTATACAGGGCTTGTCTGGTTTGTGATTGTTACCAGGGATGTTTTGGCAGTAGGGTATCTGTGTGGTGAATCCTGTATCTTTATCAGATAAATGTAATCTTGTAACTTGTTGCGTGTAACTTTCAGTATCCCCACAGAAAGACAAAGCTATTCACATTAGCTTTACATGGCTCACCTGTCGGCCCAAGTGCATCAAGTCTACAAGAGTGCAGCCATAAGTAGCAGACATAATCACAAGGTGATTTAAGTGGTGGTGTAGCAGACAGTACAGACTGACCACAGCACTGTGAGTCAGCCAAAAAGACAGCTGCATGGATATAGTGATGACACACAGCTGTTTCTCACAATCTACGAAAATTGATAATAATTTCCTTTCCTGACCTTTTCGCCTCCGCAGGCCGCCGTGATTCATTCTGTTCTTTACTCCGTTAATATCGTTGAATGTTTTCATATGAATCATATATAATGAATAAAGACTGTGGGTCTTGTTGAAGCAGACAATTGAAGCTCATTGCTGCACTCACTCATGGCACACTGCCCGTCTTTTAAGGAATAGTTTATAATTAGGGGAAATGTGCATACTTGCTTTCTTGCCAAGAGTTGAATGAGAAGATCAACGGCATTCTCACGTGTACAGTAACTTCTTAATCAGCAAGCTTTTAGGTGCTGGTAGGAAATGTGTTTTTACTCTTAGATAGAGCCAGGCTAGTTTAGCTAAGCTAAGCTAACCGGGTTCTGGTTTATGCTTAGTGTTCAGATATGATCATGATCATGATGATGCTGGTGGCCCCTAATGTGTGAAAGTTATGCATTATCCCTGTTGACTTTACATTGGCATTGTTATCATTCCTACTGGTGGCACGATATTTTCCCATATTATGTGCCACAAGCACAGAGTTTGTTGTTCAGAGGTTGTGGTCATTTCACGTAACTTTTTGAGATCAGGCTGGATATGATACATGATATTGATCTTCTTGTCTTACTTTTGGCGAGAAAGTGTTCTAAAGTGTTTTTTAGGTTTTTCTTTCAGTGGAAACCAACTCAGGGCACAAATTTAGCACCGCTACCAGCCAAATGCTGGTAAAATGTGCAAGTGGCTGGTAGATTTGCTTCACTCACCAGCCAAAAAACAATGTTAATCTACTGAGGTTGGTTACATTTGAACAGCCATTTGGCTGGTGGACATAAAGTTAATTTTGCACCCTGCTTCCAGCTCTCTTTTGCTAATTCATGTGCAGAATCTAATTTCATCCTTGCCTGCCCACCTATGACCCCTACAATTTTCCTCTTTCCAATACAAAGATTCACTGTGCATAAAGACAGTTTAGTCATTCCTCGAGCTCTATAAACAGAAAAATGTTGGCTCTGCACTTGCCATTTGGCGCTACTCAAAACACCTGACAAAAAGCTCAAGTAAAAGTGATGAACAGTGAATGCAGGTGGATGGAATCACCAACACAAGAAGAAGAAAATTAGATCTCCAAAACATTGCTCCCACTGGTGTTCTACGTGATTTCCATGCTGCTATCTTGTGATGACGTGCATAAGTGAAAAAATCGTTCTGATTTGTACTCCAATGGCATTCCTGAGGAATTCAAATACCAACCTTATGAATAGAAAACACCTGCCTCTCTAGCTACAGTAAAAAATGGCTTGATGTTGCATTGATATATCGTTACAAGAGTCAGATTTATGTTAAGAAAGCCTTTCACTAAGAACCAGCTCAATAAAAAAAGTCTTAATAGCAAGTGGTTAAGAGGTTGATTTGCCAGGCATATGGTTTTCTATATAAAAAAGTTGGACCTGGGGAAAAAGAGTAAGCCAGTTGGCTGTTGCTGTGTAATTCCTTGCTGCTCTTAATGACACTATCTTGATGGCTTTATTGATCTTCAGCTATGCTTGCTTTATCTCCTGCTGCTTCCATCTGCCTCAGCTAAAGATTTTGGCTTTGCATTGTTATTGCTTTCACTTAAGTAGAAACAGTTCTAATGGCTATTTCAGGGCTTTTGTACACCTCTTCAAATCAGCGCTATTGGAGTGGCAATTGACCCAGCAGTTTGTGTTCCCATCAAGAGAACACCAAATGATGCCATATCCTGTGGAAGAATTGGGTTGCATTCCTCCACTAGAGGTCCAGATGGTCGGCGAACCAATGCCAGCGTGAGCTGCAGGTTTCTGGCAGTCATGGTGGCTCACAGTCTTTTTAGCACACTTTTCATTTCGTGGCTCTATGTCTTCTGATGGCTACCTGCCTGCCTGTGTTTAGACTATATAGTGGAGAAACACAGTTCATTGGGTTCAAGCAGAGTTCAATATTGCGTCACTGTTGTCCAGTTTGGTTCCATAGAAAAATGTCCACACCACTTCACTGGAATTTCCTAGTTTGTTTGTGGGTCAGTTGATGTGAGAAGTGTCAATGAACCACATAAGAATGTACATTTTCTACAACCAGGATTGTTACAGCACTTGTCAGCTCTAACTGGAGCACCATAACACAACTCTCATCCAAACACAAGCTTTAATTCAAACCTTCATTCTTAACATATTGACCTTATTATTTCCCTAAACTAGGGTGCTTCCACATTTTTTTTTGGTAATGATGGTTTGGTTCATTCAGCACAACAAGAGTAAGCACTCCAATTTTGCAGAGCCATCTACCATCATCAAAAGCTACAGTTGAGAATCATAACTTTAATCTCTCCAAAGCCTTTACACTATCCAGCCCATAAAGTGACTTGTAATTCAGTAGGTGGTGAGCACCACAGACTCACTTCCCGTTGTTCCTCCTGTTTACCATCTGAAGCTTAGATTTTATGTTACTTCATAATCACTTACAGAGGTTTTGGCTCCTGGGAGGTCAGGTGCAGAGCTTTCAGAATATTGTCTGAGGATACAGTAAATTGGAAGCTATTAGAACATTTAAAATGCAGAGCCTAAGCTGGACGGGTCCCACTGGCACACGTGTATTTAACTGGACAATAAAAAGGTTAAAGGTCAAGACCACACAAATCATAAAAATTTCCCACCAGAGCAGCATGTCTCTCCAGAAACAATGTCGTGGTTACTCATGATAATAAACAGACCCGTCTGTGGAACGCTGCACTACCTCTACTTCTTTCCAAAGAAATAGTTCCTGCAAATTAATGTCCATTCACCTCCCTTGGATTGTGATTGCAGCAGAGTTTTCATAGAAGAATAACTTAAACTCAAATTGTTTTTTTTTTTTTTCTTCATCCAGCGCCAATGTTTTATTCAGATTCTCACTTTCAGTAATATCTGCACCAACTATGGTATGGTTAAAGATATGGAAGCATCTTGGTTATGGTTAATCAGAGCTGACTCGAGTTGTTTTGACTTGGACTCCAGTCACTGTTGATGACTTTACTTGACAGAAAATAAATTACTTCAGACTTGGATCGAGAAGTTGAAGACTTGACTTAAGACATGATGACTCAATTGAGTTGTCCTTGTTCATTTTACGTTTTCAGTTTAAAAATGATTAAAAACTACTTTAAATAATGACTTGAATCACAGTCTGTGGCTGATAAACTTTATTTTTCTTTGCATGGTTATGGAGAGGTTACAGTTATAAGTCTGACCTGCTATATTGTCCACCCAGCACCCTGATGACCTCCAAACTGCTAATGTGCTTTCCACCTTGCTACAGACTGTAAAGGGAGCACTACTTCCTGTGTTTCCACTTAAATGTTGGCTCTAGATGTAAATGTTGGCTCTAGATGTAAATGTTGGCTCTTGATGTAAATGTTGGCTCTTCAGGCTTTGTACTTTGTAATACTGCTGATTTATACACGAAATGACAGATCTGCCTCTTCCTTAGTCTTAGATCTTTCAATATGCTCAGTCTACTGCAAAGCCAGGTTTTTTTTACGCTGTTCTAATCTGGGATTCGACATGCCGATGAAAATGTCGGTCAGGAAGGATCCTTTTTGCTGGGCTGAGCCCGGGCCCGCTGGAGGTAGTGGTGTGGAAAAGGATGTCAGCAAAACTACGTGCCACATTAGACTCAATGACCTCCTCCCTTCATGCCATGCTGTCAGTGTAATAAAGCTCATTCGGTTACCAGCTAATTCCACTGAGGTGTGCCAAGGAGCACTTGAGGCACTGCATTGTGCCAGAAAGGATGATTTGTCAATCAGTCGGTCTGTCTATCTACAAACCTGCTTATCTGAGGGCTCTTTAATATGGAATTTAGTCTTAAATGAATCAGTCAAATTCCTCTTTAAAGCTGATGCCAAGAGTTTTAATTTTATTCCAAGGTGCAGGTATCTGTCAGATTAAAAAAAAGGATTTTAAAGGATTCAAAACCAATCCTGGATTTACTCTTGACAGGTGCGTAATATGCAGACATCTGACTCAAGTCATTTGGTCCAAGTCTCAAACAAGTCCCAAGTAATTTTGTCTTTTTGTCAAGTCAAGTCACAGATTTTACAAAGTCAAGTTGAGTCCTTACATAAGACAAGTCAAGTCTTAGCATAAAAATGCAATTATTCAGCCAACCTCAATGCTTGCTTACTACAGTCACCTCTTTTTACACACTTATTTGAAACACATTGTGCTTAAAGTAGTTGATCTACACCACAGTATTTCCATGAACCCCTTGGAAACTGCAGAGGTACCCCTAGTGTACAAGAACCCCTGGTCAGGAGTCACTGCTGTATATTAATTCCTTTAACCTTTCCCCAGAAAACCATCCCTCCAGTGAGTTCTAACATCACATTAAACTTCTCCACTGTGGGACAAAACGCTGAAAGGCGAAGACGCCAAACTACAGCAAAACTGACCGCAGAGAGTGTTAAGTCATCTTGTTTAATTCACTTAGCTCATTATTTCTTCCCCTTTTCTTTCTGAAAGTGCACGATACAGACACACACTTCGCCTGCGACGGCCTTTTTTAACAAGTTTCTGGGTGTACATTTTTCTCAGTGGGTTGTATAGTTTAATAACTGCCAGCAGCTCCCAGTTGAGAAGACAAACCTTCATGTCCCCTTCCCTTCCTCTCTCCCCACTCCTTCCCCTCTGGCCTCCCTCCCTTCTTGTAATTTTCTGAAGATTCTGGAAAGTGCTACCTCACCCTTTCTATAAACCCCATTTAAACAGGGCAACACTTTATGTGTGACTCGCTGAGATGTTTCCACCACTGCTAAAACGGTCTAAGACCCTGTTCAACTGCAGTACAATACTATGAATTTCTATTTCTGTGCTTTGGTAGAGTCATTAGCACCGTCATGTTTTATTTTGAAAGGAACTGCCTGACTTTAGAGTTACTGGCCTCTGAGGAGATCATACAGAAAATCAATTAGAGCATCCAGGTATGAGTCCTGTCTTTGCATCTGATGAAAAGTACAATCTGTCTCTTCCACACACACATATATATGCACACACATCTAACATCTGCTTGGAATGTGGTGGGGGCCAGCGCTGCAGAGAGGACGGAAAATGGCGTGAGGGAAGGCAAGGGAGGGAAAAGAGAGGGGGGACACGAAGGGGAAAGAGATCTGTGAAAGGAATATAAATGGACAAGGGAAAGAAGAGAGAGCACAGTGCAATAGGCACAAAGACTATAAACCTGGAGATGATGGTCTAAAAATCAGAAGATCTAGAATAAGCCTCATCAGAGCCCTGCACACATGCCCTGAGAGAGCAGCACGCATCACTAACGCACACTTCAAAGAGCAGAGCTCAGGCAGGCCAGGAACAGTCTAGACACGCTTTTCCCCATCACACCATCCAGTTCCTCTCTGTTCTTTTTGGCCTCTCTCCACCTTTTTTTCAACTGTGTGTCCCCGTGTTGACTGTGTAACTGCTTTCTGACAACAGTGACTGATCTTAATTTTATTTATGTGCTCATTTGGGGCTCACGCGCCTGAACCGGTGGAAAAGCAAGAATCTACAGCCAAGCTAGCAGATCCATTGGCTGTAGTTACTTACACCTGTCCTTTCATCGAAATCCTAACATGCC
Organism: Serranus cabrilla; assembly: GCA_903364295.1. Lineage (NCBI taxonomy): Eukaryota > Metazoa > Chordata > Actinopteri > Perciformes > Serranidae > Serranus > Serranus cabrilla. The sequence continues at coordinate 342,515 of CAFUXE010000169.1, read as the reverse complement.
GCTTTTAAGCAGGTATAATCTTTATCATGTTCAACATCTTAGTTTAGGGTGTTAGCATACCTGATCAGATGTTATTATATTTTTAGATATTTGGTAACAAAAACATCAATAAGCAATTCAAATTTTGACCCACTTCATGGTCCCCTGAGGGGATCACAGCTGAGGCTCACAGTGGCGCTAGTGGAAATGTCAGAACATGAATGCCTGAAATAAAATGCCTGAATGAAATCATCCTCAGCTTACCTGCCTGATTTGAAACAAGTCCACTTTTAGTCTTTGTATTATAACTTCTTAACCATAAAGGTTGACATTTCCGTTAGAGGCATGTCCAACTGTTAAGAGGCCCCAGGGTCGACCCAGAACACGCTGGACGGATTATGTGTCTAATCTGGCCTGGGAACGCCTCGGGGTCCCCAGGAGGAGCTGGGAGTTGTGGCTGTGGAGAGGGACATCGGGAATACTTTGCTTAGCCTGCTGCCCCTGTGACCCGGCCCAGGATATGCGTATGAAAATGGATGGTTGTTATGTTGACAGTTTTTGTCATTAGGATGCACACCCTCAGGACCATGTTTGTCTGTACCAAAATGTCATGGCAATCTATCCAATAGAAGTTGAGATATTTAAGTCTGGACAAAAGTTAATGGAAGTTAATTGTAATATTTTTGTCACCCATAAGACACTCTAAGGAGTCGATAGTTTATTTTTTCTGATAAGTACATTTTGGTTTTATGCCTGTTGTGCCAGCCAAAATTAGCATCACAATCAATTACCTGATCTTAAAGGTGCACTTAATTGCTAATCAAGCCAACTAGCTAGTGCTATAATTAGCTACTAATTTGGGTTTGCTATCCTAACGGTGCCTGGCCCTGCTAGACTGGTAACCTGTGCAACCTCCTCAGCTCTACCTTCACCAAATATTATCACCTTCAGCTCCACAAAACCAAGATGGCAACAGCCAAAACTTGAGACTTCAAAACAGTAGTCCCCAAATCAATGGGTGACGTCACGGTGGCTACATCCACTTCTTTTATACAGTCTCTGGTTAAAACAGTTAAAAGTGTAAAAACATTGGAGCAAGACAGGAGAGAGGGTGTTAGAATTATAAAGGGAAAAAGAGGAGGAAAATAAAATGAACAGAGCGGATGAGAAGCTCCCAGTGAGTAGTGGGAAAGTCCCCCCTCCCTCCTTACATCTCCTCCTCTCTCCCTCCCTCACCAGTGGTTCCAGTCCTCAGGGACGAGGTCTGAATGGGAGCGCTGGACTGAATCAAGGTTAGACGGTGAACAGACAGTAGGCAGAGTCTTCCACTGAGCACCACAGAAATGCTTCAGGATGATTTTGTCTCCATTATGTACTCATCAGCATTTCAACATGTACAGTTTATGTCTCGTTTGTGGAGTAAATGACTTAATTCTGTGCCAGTTTGTTGTAGTCTGGAGTTATATTAGAGGAAAATCTTCACAGACATTTCTTGTTCATTCAGAGTTTCGTGGTCTGGGCGTGAGAGTGTGTCATCAGCCACATGAAACAGCCAGCACACTGGGATTTCTGACGTACCCCCTGGTGCCACTCTTTTTTCAGACCGTCATGACCTGCGGCTGTCTGCATATTTTCAACACCATCTGTGCCCATCTGTGTTTTAACGTAGATGCCAAAACAGTTTCAAACCATATGGGTTTTCCCACTGTCCATCTTCAGTAAACGTATCCCCTCACGACCCCCAAACTCCTCTATCTTTTTCCAACTGTGCATTCACCAGCAGACATCTGGATTTCAACTGCAGACCATTACGTTGCAACAGCTCCAGCTTTTATGATCTTATGGAGAGAAGTGGCAAGTAGCAGCCATAAAATGACAGACAACCAAGGGGTGGTAGTACTGTAACCGGCATGTAATGAATGGGCAAATTGTGCCCTTATGTTCCTTTCATCTGAGCATTGCTAGAAAATGTTGATTTTCAAACATACTATGGCAATAAATCCACTACAAGAAGTCACCACTGTTCTGCGAGTCCCCCTTCCAGACATTGTGTTTATCAAGACCAATGAGCACTTTGGCATGGGATGCAGTGTTAAGATTTTCCACAGGAGAGCTGCCAAACCTCAATGAGATGTTTGTGATGAATCGCGTTCGATGGAAAGTGTATTAAACAGGGCTGAGCAGGAAGATTACCAGTAAAATTATGAGCGATGGAACAGTTGTGTGCATGTATGCATTGTATACAAGTGTGTGGTTGTGTATGTGCGTGCTTCACTTCACAAAGGAGCAGGGAAGCTTGTATAAACATGCGATTTCCCCAGAAATCCATTACTCTTTCTGTGTAAAGTAAGGCAGGGGGGAGGGGATGATTGGTAGCTTTAAATCAAGTTTGTGTAGTTCAGGTTCTGCCTGTGTGCAGCTCCACCTTGCTGTTAATGCTTCTCTTTAAATGCTCATCCATGCATACAATAAACATGGGATCTTTTTAGCCAGCAGAAAGGAGGAATGAGGTGAGAAGGATTCAACCCTTAGGCCTAAAACACCCAAAGGGAAATAGTTTGAATGTCTGAGACGGGTGCCTCTGGAATTCAGAAAGGCCCATTAACTTCAGCACTACATAAGCGTATTACAAAGGGTGGGTCATCTTTGTGTGAGAACATCTGCTGGGCAGATCTGCGATGGGACTGAGATGAGAAGAAATGCTAGGGTCCATCAGTACTTGATCTCTGTGACCTTTGTACGTTTGGGAGGAATTGCTTCTAAAGTTGAACCTTATGAAGGAAGGATTAAGTCCAAGAATTGCTTCTGGTGAGAACCAGGCAAAAGTGTCTCTTTTCTAAGAAGGGATTGTTTTGTTTTAGTGTGAGTTCGAATCCAAACCCTCAGATTGGCCTTCTCAGTTTGAGAGGTAACTGAGCCAATGGCATCATAACCCTGTTAAGGGAAAAAAGATGACCACAGGCTGCTTGACTCAGCACATCTCAGTGTTTCCAGCATTTCCCGAATATCTCACAATGCTTCATACATAGAACATCTGATGAAATGAGTAAAAGGTTAAACTCTAAAAGAGGCTTGGAACAACCAACTAATACCCCATTTAAGCCTGGCACTGTAGAGTGATCTACATCTGGATTAGGAAAAATGCATGTTAATGCCAGGTATAAGTGCATGCAGAACACACTGAGATTGAAACAATGGATCAGCCAGACCACATTTGGAGATGGTCAGGCTCGAATTGTGATCAGGTCTCAGCCAGATGTCTACAGCCATGCTTTGTAAGGCTGTACTGAGGCACAGGGGCATGACATGTTCAGGGATCACCACAGTTATACAAGTCATACTGGGGTGTATGTAAATATCTGTAACAAATATCTTGTAATCCTTATTCATGGAGACTTTTCACTCAAGTGTCAACATCATGGTGGCTCCAGAGAAAAAGTCAATGGGGTATATCTTCATGGAACCATGAATGTATGCATAAAGTGTAGTGTCAGTTCATCTCACACATGTTAAAATATGTCACTGCATAATTTACCATTTAATTTGCTGGTGGCACTAGAGGAAAAGTCAGAGGATTACTAAAGTAAGGATTCATCCTCTGGGGACAATTGGCATAAATAGTTACACAATGTTTAAGTATAAGTTAAGTAATTAAGTTCAAATTGTATGCATAATGTAAACATTTCACAAACCAAAACTAGTCTTTTGCTTTAACAAAAGCAAGTGACTTCTGATAACTTGTGCTAATGATGCATTACAAAGTGAAAATGTTTTGTCTTTAGTGTTGCATGAGTTGATTAAATGTCCAGCTGACTGTTCCCTTTGAGCTTTTTATGTGTCTTGTTAAGCATGATTCAGAGATGAATCACATGCTCCTCTGTCTGATCAAAAACAAAACAATGCAAACCATGATGAAGATATGGATAAACTTCAATCTTTTTCTTTCATAATACACTTAAAATCTGCAGTGATTGGACAGTGAAGTGACACACGCTGATGTTAGACTTGATACTGCTTGAATGTCTGGTCCAAAGCGAAATAGCTCAAAAGCGAGTGGATGGATTGCTACAGTGGTGAGCCAATGACTTATGTTGCCATCCCTGGAGCCACATCACTGGCAGAGCTAATCTGCAGATTTCACAAATTTTTCAATCAGCGGCTTTTACCGCTAACCTTTTCCTTCCAATTTTACATTTATGATTCTAATTCCTTCCGCTTTATCATCTGGCAGGCCACCGGGTAAGAAGATTTCTGAGAACATCCAAAAATCATCAAAGCTACAAGAAACCCAACAGAAACTGAGATACGATAAAAAAAGATTTGATCCAGATTTGGGGACAACCCCGTCCTACCCCAAGTGATATTACCAATGTTCCAACCCCACCACTTAAGACATGTAGTGTGGGCACTTTGCTCAGAAGTGAGACACACCCATGCAGACTTCAGCTGGCCTGTCCTCTATCTCCACTGTTCAACTCCACTTCCATCGTGGAGTCTCTGATTAGCATATCCTGCTGGCTCTTAATTATTACAGCATGTATGTGATGTTTAATTTATGACATCAGCTCTCCAAAGAGTACAAAAAATACAGTGTGGGACAGAGAACAGCAGGACCAATGTGAGCCAAGAGCAGGGGCTGCATGCCACATGTGAGACCAGGGTAGTGTACTTGAGTGGTTGGTTGCCTGCAGAGTTGAGTGTACAGTCAGCCCAGGGGCAACGAGCAGTCCAAGCTGTTTCTCAGCTGCTGACAGAGTCATTGGGGTCATTTAAATTTCATACAAGTGATGCAAATTACTTACAGTACCTCCAAGGCACAGTTGCAGGTGGTCACAAAACACATGACATCAACTCTACTGGTTTTATATCTTTCAAATAAGCATGTCCTTTCTCGATATTGGCCGTTGTTCATGTTTCTGTCGTGCACATATAGCACAACTTCACATGGGCTTGCAGTTATAAGAAACCAAATATATTGCAGTGGTGAAACAAGACAGAAACATAAAGTCTCACATAAAATGTCATACTTGCAACCAAAGAACACAGGCGTATCTTGCCACAAAAAACACAGTATTAGTCTTTTACAACCAATCAACAAAGGAACGCAGATTTGATGGACATTTAAATGAAATATCATAGTTATGAATTGAACCTTGTTTTCAGTTTCATCTGACTATGTGCACTTCTTTGACTTGTGGCTAAATTCTTTTTTTTTTTTTTTTTTTTTTTTTACCAATGGCACTGACCAAGGATGCTGTTTGTATGGGTTGAAATAAAAGAAATGGTCACCATTGTTTTGCCATCACCTTATTGTTTTTTTTTGGAGGGTTGATGCATGAATGGATGGTCTAGAGAAGCTTGTCTAAAAAAAGTTTAAAAAACAAACAAAATATCTGTAAATGAAGAGCAAAAAGGATGGTTGTATTCGCATATTAAAGTTGTATACACAGATAATTAAAAATGTTTTGATGAGGTAACAATCTCTCCTACTGATTTTATTTCGTAAAAGTTCATAACAAGTTTTATGTGGTGAAATTTTCTCCACAGGGATTTCACTCCAGGCTCCAGGGAGAGGTATTCCTCCAAACATGCAGGCCACGGGATCCCTGCCAATTGGAGATTCGCACTCAATTGATAACTGGCAGCTGCTGAGTTCATGACAACGTGTCAAGTGTGTAGAGTGTGTGTGTGTTTGCGTTCACTCACTTGTGTGAAGTTTTGTGTATCCCTGCTTTTATGGTCTAATCTGATGTATTACTCTCCTGTGCGCAGCTGCTGAACACTTTCACATGTGCACAAGTATTATGCACTCATGCTAATATTTATATGAGCTCAGATCCAACTAAAGCCAATGGAAACTCTCTGGGTCCAAAAGACTCATATCATCATCATCAACCTCATCATCATCAAAACAAACACCAAAAGAAGGGGGTGTTCTGTGTGAGTTTATTTTTTGTCTGTGTAGGTGTCTTTATACTCCTACAAGGGATAAGCAACCATCAAAACTGTCTGGATGGTAACAGAAACAATAACAGATTTAGCTTTCTGCACTCATACTTTCCCCAGTTCCTTTATTGAATTACAATGTAAATATGTTGAAATACAGTATATGCTTTCTAATTATATAGTAACATAAAGAGGATGCTTCCTTTTTTAAATCAACAATCCGAAATTGGGCTTTCTGTCATTATTATTTAGACTATAGCTGACAAAAGCCACGAGATTTGGGTTGTCTGTTGACTTGACTTGGTTTTGATTGACAGGAGGCGTGTCCTAACATAACCAAACACCAAGCAGTGAGTGTTTGGAGACTTTATTTTGGAGAGGAAGCAGAAAAACTCACACAGTTTAAACATACTAAGTTGATGTAGTGATGCCAATGCATCCACTGCAGTGTAATAGGATTGCCTTCATTCACAATAAATAGGTCAAAACGATAAATTCTGTATAATGTTGTGGTCAATAAATACTCTATTCACGTTTTATTGTGGCTTAAAGTCTTTTTTTCTCCAACCACAGTGCTGTCTGCCTCATATTTGTGTATACATGGTCCAACTGTGTAGACTCAACCATGACGTGATGGTTGGGGTGACAGGCCACTGTACACTGGCCCCATTTTGGAGGTTTAAAAGGTTGAAAGTCTATGATGTCAGCAAAATCTCTCATTCATTAGGTCAGCTGGTGTGGCCCAGTTATTGGTCCCCTTTATTCACCCTAAATCACTGTGGAGCTGTACTTGCACGGGGCGGAGATCCTGAAACCGTGTGAGTTACCCACACAAAGGCTGGTGGCTTGTTGGAGAGGCAGCAGGCCCCATAAAAGATGACCCTGACCCTAAGCTGTTTCTTTTGAATGCAGGAACAATTTCTGCATCCCACAAGCGGAGAATGTGGAAAGCTTGTGAACTAATGATATATTGGGATGCCATGTTATGTAACGCCTCACAAGTTGTTAGCAGTACTTTGTAATCAACACATGGGTTTATAGGGAGGCACTAAAGAGGCCCTGGAAAAGGTTACATGGTCATGTTAGCTATCTACTGTGTAATCTACAATATGTTGGTAATGCTAAATGTCACTTTTAAAGACGAGGGTAATTGTTTCTTTTTACCACCGAATTTTTGGAGATATTTGACCAAATCCTTTTTAGCTTTGGGTCAAAAGTTTAAAATTGTGTTTATTTCAATTATCAAGAAGGAAAAGAGTGAAAATGAACCCAAAATAAGCTGATTTTTGCTGGATAAATTGATAAAAAAGTATGCCGAAATAACTACAACATGATGCTGATGTGTAAAAAGTCTATATTAATGCTTTGTCAAGACTGTCCGAAAGAGCACAAGCAAACAACTTTTAAAATACTTGTTTTCTGAATGGAGTTTGGATTGTTCAAGGCTATGCAGGACAATCTGAACATTGATAGGTATTCACAACACAGCAGCACAGCAGTTGAAAAAATATTGCGTCACTTATCACTCTTGATACTTTAATCAACCAGAAAGGTGTTTGATGGGAAACTAATGGGGGAAAATAATAACATCTAATAGAGTTTTTATTCATAATTTGTTCAATGCAGTTCTGAGCTCTGATGCAAGATTACAAGAGGTCACAGATCGTAAAAAGACTTTTAGTGAGCTGCCAGGCCTTAACCTTTTTTGAGGGGAATAAAATGGAAAATGCCCTGAAGAGTGTAATATAAACTGGTCTACATTTTTCAGATTCTCCAGCGCTGACTTTGGCCTTCCCTCACTCAAATATGCTTATTTCCACTTTAAGAGATTTCATAAACAGCTTGAAGTCCAACTAGAGTCAAATTAACTACCATTTAAAGAGTAAATAGGAATTTTAATCATTTTTTAATCGCATTTAAATGTTGAAACATGTGGAAAGTACCATACAATTGCACCTGTAACACAGTGAACTGAAGTTCAAACCTCAGTGGACACAGACAAGCAACTTGTTTGCACAGTGTCACTTCTCAGACCTTTGCAATTATGCGACGAGCCGCCTTCAGCAGCGAGAGAAGAACATAACGAATGGGTCTTGTTAAAACACATGGGTATAAACTGCCTTCCATAATTACAGTCACCACTACAAACAGCCGACAGGGCGGAGCTGGGCTCGCAGGGGTGGGGAAGGAGACATGGTTAGTTAATTTCTTAGACAAGAGGCGACAACTTTTGCACTTTAATTCTCACTGCTTTGGTCGACAGATTTAATTTCAGATCTCTAAACTGGAGAGGAGAACTCATATGAACCTAAATCTGAACATGCAGTATGTGATAAAGCAGTTTATAAAAGGAAAAACAGATATCCCTTCAACAGATACATGGTGTTTGTAATACTTTTGCAAATATATGCAGGATTGCCTTCTTAACATTGTTATAACAAGTGTAATTTAGTGAGCCAAGAAATAATGCACTTCACAGCAGTACATTCATGATGCTAGACAACCCTCAGTTAATTAACATCTACATCAAAGCCTGTGTAATGACTCAAAGTGTAATTTGTTCAAAGTGTTCCCCTCACACTTCAGAGACAACATGCATAGGCTCGCTCTTTTTTCCTCATCATTCTTAATTTGCTCAGTCTTCTTGTTTTGGCAACTCTATGACTTCTTGTTCATCAGTCCTTATGCACTTCATGTTTTAGTGCCTGGAGGCTTTCTTCATGCAGTTAGACAGAGTTATATTTTTACTTTTACTGCTAGATAAACATTAAACAAAAGCTGGTGGAGCCCAACAAAGTAGGAGTCACCCTTACATTTTTTTTTAATATTAATATGTTTATTTACAAAAAGTCACTCCTGTTCAGATGACACATTGCACAAAATCCTAGAAAAAAGTTCATAAGAAGTGTACAGTGCCTCCTGAGGAATATTTAGTCTTTTTTATTTTTCTGTTATTTTAGTTGTGTTAATTCATGGTGCATAATTTTGGCAAAGGTGGGAGTTGTTTTATTGTTTTGTTTTTGATTTCAGCTCCTATAATAATTCGTCTTCAGACCCTTAAGGGCAAACATGTCCACAATAAAACTCATTAAAACCACACCTTTTGATTCCACAACCATTATCGCATGTAATCAGGGATTCTACAATATCAGGTTTTAAATCTGCCTTCAAAACTGAAGGTTGAACTATTTTCTATCAGTTTAGCCATTTTTCATGTTTGCCCTACAGGGCAAATACATGCTATTTTACTAGTTTCCACTGGGGTTAATGTTAATGGTGCAATGAATGGATGCACTACCTTAACATTGAGAAATAACGGGCTGATGATTGCATCAGTCAGTTCTCACTTTCGAAGAGTCTAAGCAGATGTTCTGCATTTCTTGAATAGCACAAGTTGGATCTGACTGTGTATTGTTAAAACAGGAAGAAAGTTGCAGCCCGACTTGACTCAAGGATCATCGAGAACACAAGAGTTTGCCATATGGGTTTCAGAGTCATTGTTGCTGTCTAACAAAATCACGCTGTCGTCTCTGCAACAGTTCACTGTTAGTACAAACAATGATGCTCTTTGATCCTCCCTGTTCACACATTTTTTAGCAGGACATAGGTGCAAGGCCACACATGTATGGTTGTCTTTTTGTGTTTAACATAGTTAATACTCATTGATTGATTCATGCCTGGCATCAATATCTCTGGCCTGTGTATTTGTACAAGAGGAAATCTGTGCTCACAGATGTCTTCGAGTACAACGTGTCTATGAGCTGCAGCTGGGAGCGTGAGCCGACAGGTGAGACGAGTCCTTGTGTTTTTCTTTGCTGATGACAGACATTGCTTTGTCATTAATCCAAGTGTATATGCACTCTTGAGATTTTCTTCTTTCTTGCTAGACTTAACAGTCAAGTCCCTCACTGCTCCAAAATGTCTCCCCAGTGTGTTTAGGGAGCTTTGCCATGAAAAAATCTGGCACAGAATGGAGTCACACATTGTAGAATGGAAAATATGGTGCTCTGCCATGGTGCACCGTGCCAAACAGGCTTTAACAATGCATAACAACGCCATTGTGCATTTCACAGGGAGAAGGCATTCATTTAATTTTCTGTCAAAAGCTTCTACTGCTGTTTTCAAGATTAAAAACAATGGTTCTTTCACATATATTTTTACAGCTGTTTATTCTGCAAAGTTTCGATTATCTAATAAGAATGCAACACCAAAAATAAAAGCAAACAAACATCTGCGATTGGACCTAGAGCCATTGCACATTTGTGTTTCAGATGGAGGTCTGGAGGTGTTTTAAGAAACAAAACTACTGCCTGACAGTGTCTTTTTCTCTCTTTTTCTTTCTAATTTGTATTTTTCTTAAAGAGAAAGTGAGCTCCCCCTTTCTGATAATGCACTTGTCTCTTTTATATCAAGGCCTTGCTTCCGTGCCAGAAAGCAAACAAAACAAGAGAAGGAAACATGCAAACTCGCACTGTGAAAGTGTATTCCAAATACACACTCCTTTTGTTCCTCCCAGTATTTTGATCTGCAGTGCAACATCCTACATTGCGTAAAATTCTAATCTGTGTTTGGAGCTGCCAGGAGCTGCTCACTGCCAGGATCCACAATTTATCTGGTCTTTTGGTGTGCTGCTTTTCAGCCTCCTCCTTCTGGCTCCTTAAGAATGTATTATTAAAGTGAAACCACAGAATCAACTCCGTTCTGTAATCCATCTTCATCACAACACTGGAGCAATGTTTTGATGTAAGGTCTGTGAAAAAGTACTGGGTGTATGGGAAATAATTGAAAAGGTCTAAAAAGCAGGTTTAAGTGTGTGTAATTCAACTTGTACAAAGTTTACGAGTTCTTGACAAATGAAATGCTTCAGTTTACAGGGAACCTGAGGAGGACGGAGACATGCAGATGCAAGCTCCTGTTTGTGAATCTTTTCTTTACAGTCCTGCTCATAAAAATCTGTCCTTCTTAAATCCTCCATATATTTTAACATGCTACTGTCTGACTGAAACCTTGTGCATTCGTAGAAACACAAGCACATCCATTCAAGCTGTTGCAACATGTAATAAAAGGATTTTAGCTAACACAGCTAATGCTAATTGGCCATTTACGCTTAATTAACTCTAAAACCTACCAAATTAATATAATTATTTACCTGACTTTTAATCAATGACTAGCATTTGCAAGCTAACGTTAGCTTTGTCAATTGGTGCAAATATGGTGTGAATATTAGCCATTCAGTAAACACTGTTCTCACTAGGACCTGGAAACAGCTGGGGAAACCTCCCAGTGTGTATGCACTGACTTCAGTGAGAGTCTCATCATCTGAGGACAATAATAAAGATGGATTGAATTAGATTTTAGCTTTCATTTCCAACTGGACACCTGGTGAAAGTGAATGTGAATAATAGGATGGAGAGAGAGAATAAAGAAATGGCCCTGAACTTAAAAACTGGAGCACTAAATCAGAATTCACCTCTTGTTCCAGGATGTACAGTATGTTCTGGCTCAGAGGGACTTATTTTGTGAAAGCTTTTTCAGTCTGAAAGTCCTCAAATGAGGCATAACCGCCAGTGTTCCAGCTTCAGATAAAATGCCATGTTTTTGGTTAAATGATAGTTTAAGGCCTTGTACAGGAGTAGTTAGAGAGCTTTGAGATTAGTGTGGTGTAGGTATAAAGCCACCCTAAATACAGGGCTCAGGCCATAATTTGAACCATATATCTGACCACGTAACCATTATATGGCTAAGTGGTCACTTCAGAACGGCTAGTGTACACTTGATGTAAATATCCTCTCCCCTTTTGAAGACAAGTTTTTCATGTTATGCAGTTGAATCAAACATTTAGCGCCTAGAAAATATAGAGAAAGTATAAATATATAGTAATAGGGATGACTTGAGGTAAAAGTGCTTTGAAGGTAAAAGGTTGATATGCTTCATTGTGATTATACAGCACAAATAGTTACAGCCTGCATGCACTATAATGATATCTGACAGGGGATTCCAGGTGTGTACTTCTCTTTTTGCTCAATGCTTCTGTCTGTCAGTGAATGTAGCCCCTGTAGGGCCTTTTGCAGTGTGAATGCAGATATGTTCTTCTTTAACCTTAAATCCTCCAAAGCTTCTAACATCAGCATATTAAAGCTTCGTGACAATGATTTTAAATGTTATTAATGCTACAGACTGGACAATTGTTGATCACGCTTGCATCTTTTAAAATAGTCTAACTTAACACCTCACAATGTGACGTGGTGTCAGATGTGGCCACAATATTGTGCTGTTTGTTTACTGTGCTTACAACCAACTTTTACTGGGCAGTTAATAGAAGTCTGCCCCCCACTGGATCGGCCATATGACAGCTTATAAAAGACAGCTGCCATTTTTGGCCGTTCTTGAGACAACGTCAGCAAGAACTGGTGTCTGAATCTCAACGTGGCTCTGAAATTATCTTTTTTAAAAGCATCGTTCTTTAATTTGGGCAAACATTAGCAAAATGTTTTATGTGATGATTAGGTCACACATTAGAGCTGTGCAGCTCACTATTAAAACACAACAGTGACATCTCACGTTGTGCAAATCACAGCTCCCATTAAATGTTTGCTCTAAACATTGGCTGGTTGGTTTGTTGGTTAATAAACTGTAAAAGTTTACTTTAAAACGTTGTATTACAAGAGAGAGAATGCAATATTTATAGCTCAAATTGGATCGTTTTAGGTGCTGATTTGGGAGTTTTACTTTCTCGAATACAATAAAATGGAAATTTTGAAAGTAGCATTTCACAGTAAAGAAAGTCCATTGGTGGCAAAAACCACACTTACTTCACAGAAAGTAGCCCCGCCCCAAATCATACCCTGCTTTACTGTCTATTTTTTCACTTTTTCGGCGGAAAACACGGAGGTAAACTTTGGGCTTCTGGCAGCCTCTGTGGTCCGCCACTTACCCACTATGGTAGTTTTAACATAAAAAAAATAAAACTTTAATGACAAGTAAAAGATACTTAATGAAAGAAAAAGTTGGTGATCTGGCTTTATGTGGAATATATAGTGTGCTCAACGTTGACACGTGACTGACCATATGTTATAAACATAATTTATACAGCTTTTCAGCATAGATTATCAAATTAATATTCTATAGGATACTGGCTCAAACCTAATATGTGGAAAAGTTTGGGCAGACTGGTTCAAGTTGTGCACACCTGTTGATACAGCCATGTCTCATCATGCCTCCCTCGCTATTAGATCCATCTTGAAGAATCATAGTTATATAAAGCTAAATTATGCATATTAAAATGCATGTCTTTCTTCACACAGTTTGCTTTTCCCGCTCTCACTCTCCCCTCTGGAAATACTGGACTCCATGTAAAAGAATTCAGAGCGCAAGAATTGTAGGCGTGAAACTTTCCCTCAACTTTTCCTCCCACCCACCGCCAATAACAGGGCTGGCTCTAATGTATGGACCGCTCTGATTTGCCTGAGTCTCCTGTCCGCGGAGTGAGTGACAGCCTGGGGGGAAGACTTTTTTTGTGCGTTGCCCCGTTGGACTTGAAGGGGCTCTACGTGACGACTGAAGTGGGCAACACTTCTGAACGGAGGCGCAGCGGTGCAGGACAGTTCAGAAAAGCAGAGAGGAGAGGAGCAGTGCGGGAGAGACGGGTGTCCATCCGTCAACTAGCTGGAGGAACGCACACTAACAAACCCTTATGGCTGCTTGAGAAATAACGATACACCCCCCCTCCCCCTTTTTTCTCTTTCTCTGGGACTTTTGGCTTTTAGTTTTTGTCCTGACCAGAAGTTGTTGCAAGTCTAATTAGTTGCTCCAAGTTGAAAAAGTGAATCCACTTGCCGTGGACGTCTCTGGCGGTCATGGATACCCATATAAGATGGAAAGTTAAACGGAGGATAAGGGACGCCCAAATCACTTTAGCGGTGATTTTGCTTTTTGTCACATCGCAAGCAAGTTCAGGTAAGATGCAGCTGTGAGATTTGTGGATACACTTCGGAGCTGCGCTGAAAAACTTTTTCTCTTTGGTACTAGTGGATCGCTGCGATGCCCGCCCCCCCTCCTCCTAAACTCATCTTTGTGCCTTTATTGGTGCGTTAATGTATTCAGCTTGGTCTGTCCGAAACTATGGGACTTGTCAAAGTATCAAAAGACTGCAAGTTTTGAGAGAAAGCGTCTTCTTTTGAGAAAGGCTCGTCTGTAATTGGCCACTTATTGTGTCTGAGGAGCTGGTCTGCAGTGAAGTTGTGCAAAGATTTGGCCTCTGCAGAAACATCCAAAAGCTGATGAATATAGATCCAGGCCTTCATAATCTTTATGGCTCGGTGTAGCTAAGATTACATGCATTAGATGGTGAAAGGATATACTCTATAGTATGTCACTGATTACCAAATAAAATGTATTTTTCAGACATTAGAGTTTTGTTTTGCAGTTTTCAGACTTTTAAGTTTTAATAGTGCATGTTCTTTCGTGCACTTAAAGAAAGTTTAAAAAGCCCTTTTCTGTAGCTTTTTTCCCCCTTTTTTTTAAGCTGATGAGAAGGATGAGCATAATTTTCATCAGAGGGAGGGACTGTAGCTCATCTGAAGTGGCAGGGTGGAGCCGCCTTAAAGACTAACATCAGAGCACACAGTCTCTAAAGCACACAGCCTCTTGCTAAGGCTCAAAACCCGAGATATTTCATTAATTGCATTCTAAAAATTCTCCACATGCTTCTTGGTAACAGTTATATAACTTAGAGTTTATTAATATGACTGTAAAACTTCGATATGTGATTTAAATATTAGTTAAACCAAGTGTGTGTACAGTCTTGAAGGAAGAAGAGTCCTTTTTTATCCCCATGAGACACTTTTGTGTAGCACTGTTGTGTCCCGTGGGTGTTCAGAGGTCACAGTGCTGTGGTAGTGGGGCTGGGGTCTGGCCTACATGTATTATTAGCACCTTAAGACTGCCTGGCATGGTTGGTGGTCTGCTGTCTGCTGTGAGACTCTGACACAGGACTTTGAGGTGAACAGGTGGTTTCTTCTTGTCTGCTTAGAGAGTGTCTAAGATTGTGCTGATGGATGTGATGTTCCCGTGTCAGATGCTGCATTGGAGAATTTCGAAATGATCGTAATAAAAACCAGATGCAGTGTGCTTTTACAGGCTCATATGGGCCATACTGTTTAACATATAAATGAATTACTGCAGCCTGTTTATTTTCATGTTGCCTATAAACACTGGTTGTTAACTGAACGGAACTTGGATCCAGATCTGGGTCATTTTCGATGACAGAGGAGGGGTTGGCCTTGAGTTTTGGTGGGGCATTTAGAGAAATTGGGACTGAATCCATTTTGATGCTGCAAGCTGGATTTAATCAGCTCTTCATGCAGATGAAAAGAAACCAGAGTCTTGTAAGGGATCCTCAAGGGGTCTCGTACAATTCCTGAAACCTGACACTTGACACATGCTGAATGGGAAATACTTGATGACTAGCAACATGCCAGCTACATGCACAATTTTTTTTGTAAACTAATTATCTTGATCTTCAAGTTTCACATTTATCTTTTTATTCATCTTTTTGCTCACTAAAAGATAGTTAAGCATAGAGTAAACTCCACTTTTGCTTTTAATTTTCACACTGATGTCAGATTAGGGTAAAATATCACATTTTCTTTGCATGTATCTTCTCCATCAACATACAGATGGTAATTGCAGATTATTAGCCAGTGTGTCAGCAGTAAAAGGTTCATCTTGACCTAAACCACACGACCTCTTAGCCTCAGGGAGGACCTGGATATACATTCATCTGATAGCTTGCAGAGGCCTGCCCAGACACACCACCAATGCTTATCTGCCCACTCTATACAGAGTGTACTGCATTACTGCATTAAAAAGCAGGTTTAACAGAAAAAAATTGAAATTGAAATGAATTGTCTTTTTTGTACTCACTTCAAAATCTAAAAGTGAATGATCATTTTGTTGTATATTGCTACAAACAAAAGACAGCTATAATAACATAAGTGACTGTAGTACCGGTACTGTATACCGGTACATCTTTGTGTCTGACAGCCGTTTTATTTATTGACGCTTTTGTAGATTTTTGGCGCCCAATAACTCCTTCCACAATGGATTCAGATCTGCTTGACACAGACTCTAACAGCAAATCTCCTTTAAAATAATGTATACAATTTGTGAACATTTTGATTATGAGTCATTTAAAAACATTAGCCATTAAATGTAACATTTTTAGTTTTTAGCATTTATTCTGGTCGTGTTTTTTTCCACCACCTGGAGGCAGCAGATCAAACAAAAAAAGGGACAATCCTGCTATAAATTTCAATTTGTTAGCAAACAGTTGCCAATGTATCATCCAGCAGAAACAGCATGTTAGCATTAATTTGGAGTTGTAATTCTCTCCACATGATGAATGCAGGGTAAATATTAGCTTTCATTTAGCTCTGCGGTGGTGAGGAAATCTGGATCTTTAGCTTGCTAAAGGTTCCACTGTGCTAACTTGCTGCTAACTTTGTGTGTGTCGTGTGGTACTGAAACAGCTGCTTTCTGCTACAGCTTTTGAGGTTTTGCTGGTGCACTAAAAGATAAGTCTGCAGTCAAATGCAGCTTAGCTTGTTAGCCTGTTAGCTTAAAATGATAGCATGAAATAGCAGTTCTGACAAACGAAATGTTATGCCTCTCAGGGATCCAGTTCAAGTGTTTAATTTATAAGCTGTATGCCAAAATATGTGGAAGTGACTGGGTTCAATCTTTGCAACATGTTGGGCAACATCAGGCTTGAACATGTAACAAATATACCCATATAAATTAGACTTAGATTTACTGAATTGTCATTGGTCAAACAGTTGAACAGGAAAAGTTTAACAGAAATTTGAAAATTCCAGTGTATAGTGTTTTTATTATACAAATCATAATAATAAGCTAACTAGATCGTCCCGATGATCCCTGATACCTGATCTAGCTATTATTGCGGTTTCAGTAACGGTGCATCCCTGATGCCTCTAGGCTCGAGTTGTTTGAAGTTAACAGTAACCTGAGGTCATACAGGATCAGTGCTCTGAATACAAGACAAGCTGAGAGACTGAGTGAAGTCATAGCCCACAGTTCTTCAGGGAGGTCAACTTGCCTTGGTATTAATGAGAGAACCGTGGTAATAACAGAAGGCCTATAAGACATAGAGGTTAAGAATGAGAAGAGGGGTCGGAGTTCAGAGGTGAAGGTCAGGACTTTAGGATTGCCACTGCTGTCAGGTTTACAGTTTCATTGCCTGAAGAAAGAAATTCTTGCTGTTAGAGCTTCACTGCTCCTTGTTTCAGTAAATTCTCCTCTGACTCTGGAGGTCAAACAAGAGGCGTGTATAGTTATATATTTTAGGCCAGTGTTTAATGCTTTTTAGGAATAGAATCTCTGCAGCAACTTAAAGTTTGTTGGACTTTGAAATTGTCTGACTAAGAAACATCCATTTAAATGTAATAGACACCCTGGCATCCTAGTGTTTTGTGATCAGCATACCTGCTGTTAGAGTTGGGTCCATTTACAATTGCAGTCTAGTCCAGTGTACAAGCTTAAAACGGGTTGATTTATGAAAACCAGCTGAACCAACATTTGTCATTATTACACGTTTTGGCAAATTTAAAGATGGCTGACTTTAACAACATGTATTCACAGCGTCACAGTGTTAAATCTAAATTATATTGTATTTCTAATAAGCAATTTGACAACATTGTTAACATTATATTATTTTTGTATATAAACCAACAAATAGAAGCACTTGTGTATACCAGGCCATGCAGTTTACTGCCAAGCTATGACTGGCAACATGCAAGAGATACTAAATTTTACTTAATGAAACTATATTTATTTCAATGTGAATGTGCTTTTTTGGCTGGCGAGACGAGACATTTAGATGCGCCAATATGGCAACATTTTGGAGTTGAAGCTGATCAAAGAGGTGAGCCTCACTCTCTGCTACTTCTTCTTTATTTGCAGTTGTCAAACCCACTTTAAGGTGGATTACTGCCACCAAGTGGACTGGAGTAGCTACATTCTCAGGGCACGGTCACACATCTGCAAAATTAAAAATTGTCGAATATTTGCCTCCCGTTCACTTCCATTCAAATGGGTGAATAAAACATTCCGATGGCAAAGAAAATTAGCATCTTTGCATCGTGTTAGGTTCAACATTGGTGAACTTTGACTGGTGAAATTGAAGCCTCAAATTGACTACAAGCCAGCAAACCGAAATTTGTGTGTGTAACATCCTGCACTGCCAGAATTCATGAATACCTGGATGTGTGCCCTCATTCCTGGGCTGTCTCAGTCTCTTTATGTTCCACTCCAAAGTGGCTGCTGAGTCAAGTGCAACACCTAGTGGTAAGACTCAGTGTGACGGCCCAGTATGGTGTTTGTTCTACCTGCTGTAGACCAAACCTACCTCCCTTCCTAATGGTTTCTGTTGCGTTTCTGCTGAGTTGCTTTTTTTTAAACTTGGCTTCCTCAATCAGTGGACTATTTTCACAAGTCTTAGAAAACCTGCTTTGACTCTTTTCACTG
Organism: Serranus cabrilla; assembly: GCA_903364295.1. Lineage (NCBI taxonomy): Eukaryota > Metazoa > Chordata > Actinopteri > Perciformes > Serranidae > Serranus > Serranus cabrilla. Next base: position 324,047 of record CAFUXE010000169.1, on the reverse strand, counting down.
CGGTTTGTTATCATTAATTAAGGAAAAGTTTTTTTGTCTGTAACAAACATTCACACAGGACCAGAACCTACTTGTGCAGAGTACTTTAGTCATCAAAAATACTGAAATAACATTCCTTGAATACCTTGTGCAAATGAAAACAAGGATGGATTTTGGCCAAAGCCACTGATGCTAATAGACAACAGTAATAAAAGGACCAGATATGCTAAGGAATCCATATATGGTGATGATTAAATAATGATGCTATATGTATTAGGGGGCTGGTTTTTGTTTGATCCTTATGTACATTTTAAGGGATAAACAGAAGAAGGCCTTGCTGTTTTACTGAGCGCCTTCACATCTGGATTCGATAAGTTCCATTGTGCTGTCTGCTAAGCCCTCCAAAAGCCCAGAAAAAATGTCTTCCAGATGTTTTCTTCCCATTCTTGGTGGAACAGGGGACCATGAAAAAAATATACTGTTGCATTTTTCAAAAGAAAACACACCATTCTTCGCTGGTTTTTCGCGAGAATTCCTAATCGAATAACATATGCAGCCTTAAAGCTGAGTTTGTAAAAATAATAGCAGTGTGCCCTGTGTTTCAGCCAGGTTTACACATACACATCCAGGGTCATTAAAAGGTTCTTTTTGTTTTAGCCAGCCAACTTTATGACAGGGTTAAAGGTCGAATACAGCTGGTCCCCAGCTGTTTTTCATTGACGGTCTCTTTATATCTGGACAGCCTGTCTTCTAAAGGAATTTATGGATAAGTAAATTTTGCCTTTTTTGTCACTGTGCATAAAGTTCCTCATGAAGCATAAAGGTGATTGAGTCCATGCAAAATTGAACAAATTGCATAATTTCCGGTGTGCTTTTGCAAATTTTTACAAGATGCTATTAAAGTAAGATCCTTTTTTGGTCTAATCGTTTTCTGAACAAATAACGGAGTAAAGATGCAGCTGTGCCTTCACATCTGGATTCAATAAGTTCTATTGTGAGAAAAGATGCAGGGCTTATTTTTATTTAGAAAAGTTGGTTCTGTTACAGTCAAACTCACAGGGAAAAGACAGTTATTACCAAGCTACACGGCAGCCAAGAGTCTTGAGACGATGACATCATTTGTTCCCATCAGTTATCTTCTTTCAGGCAGACATGTCATTGTCATTTTTTTTCCTGGGTTCAGTAGGTAGTTTTTTTTACTCACCTTTCGGTTGCAGTCCAGGGGTCGTGTCCTACTCAATCAGATATGTGGCGGTGAGAAAAAGTGGCTTCTTGTGTGTGCCTATTGCCATGGCGCTGAGGAAGGAATCTGAGTTAGTTGGACTGTGGAGAAAAGCAGTGACCCTGCAATTGCATGTGCCACTTCAGCCTGTAAATGCAGGCTTTGTGGAAAGGACTCTGTAAATCAGCTCTAATGCCTGATAACAACATGGGAGATAAAACAAAATATGCGGGGCAAGTTTTTGACCCTGTGTCAGAGTTAAGGAGATCCTTTGTGCTGCACAAATAGTGCACTATTTGCCATATCCTGGACAGTATATCGTCTATTCCTTTCCAGACTAATTAAGGCTCAAATAATTGTTTTGAACTGCTCAATGGTCCTCTGTACTCATGACACAGCGTGCTTGATTTGAAGCCAGATACAGATGGTTTTCTTTTTAGGTGTTGCTTGCCCAAAGCTGCTAAAAACACTCAAGCGAAGATGGATCATTTGTTTTTTACTCCCCGACAGACAAAAAGGGGACAAAATGGAGGCAGTGGGTTTTAAAAAGTCAACACGAACACACCAGTGATGTAAAAGTTGGATGCTCTCCTTCATGATGCAACTCCCACTCCTGTATTTGATTTTTAACAGTATGCTTTGTTGCAGCGTGCAGTGCATGCAGAGTGAGAAGTTAAGTCTGGTCCAGGCTCACAAGCCCAGTATTCACTTTCAGCTGGGAAACAGTGCTTTTCTGTGTAATGGGGTATTATAATCATTGAGCATGGAAAGCAATGTATGACTCATCCTTTCCAAACCCATTACCCCTTCCCCAGCCCGAGCTTAGCCACAGCCTGGGCAGTCGGAATACTGAGTGTAAGCATTTCTTTCCTACTAGGGGAGATACAATGGTTTCTGACCACTCCAGAAACTTCGCTGTACTCACATGTATCCTATTTATACTTTATAAGGTGATGAAATGAAACAGAGTTGGAATGGAAAGGCAACATTAAATTAAGACTTCAAGTTTCTGCTCATTCTGCAGTATTTTGCAACTACGCCTAAGGCTTAATTCATTTGGTTTTGTTGTAACAAGGGACCAAGCTAGAGTTTGACCGCAAACACTAGTTTGTGCTGCATCAAGCTGAAAGAAATCTGTTTAGACAAATGAAGACAGCAGCAATAGATGTTAGAAATATAAAATTTACAAACTGATAATTTGCACCAGTAAATTCATTTAGTGGTGGTCTGGATTTTCTGCCGACATAATGAAAAACTGTTAGGTAATGTCTGAAAATATTTTCACAAATGACATAATTTTGTTTTTACAATATCCGCTCTTGCAATACAATATCATAGCAACTAAAGCAAGATAAAACTTAACTATGGTTATGTTCGCACACTTAGGGAAAATGTGATCTCAGTTACATACTGAATAAGTTAACGATGACTAACATGTAACTGAAAACCACAATCTTTCCCTGACCTTAGCCAAAATGCTTTTGTTGTACTAACTGAACCACATGCAGAATATGTCCAAGTCCTGCACTTTGTACCAAGAGAAACTCTAGGGAACATTAAAACATAAACCAGGCAGTTATTACTCTGGCTGTAACGGTACACAGGAGTCACGGTTCGGTTCAGACCCCAGTTCAGGAGTCACGGTTCGGTGTGAGTTTGGTACAGTGGAAAAAAAAACAAAGAATGTTTCTTTTCATTTATTTTGAACAGACAGTAGTGCGAGTGTCAAAGACAGACGCGATCCTCCAGCTTAGAATTGAGGTAGCATTCTGTCCGCTGGCAACTTTGTTAAATTATTTTTGTTATTGAAATAAGGAGCTTTAACAAACGCTCCTGCATTACCTTTAAGGAACACTGAACAAGCTCTTTCCATTCACATACCCTACAGTGGTGGATTAACGTTGACTGGGAACCTGCAAATGGGTCTTCCAGCTCCGGCGTTCCATTTGCGATCACCATAGTGCGACTGACTGGCACGCCAATCCGCTTGTTGCTAATCTTTGCATTGTTGTGAAGGGTGCACAACTAACTCTACATACTCTGACATCTACTATGAACCATGGCAGTTCGGCATGAATACAAAAACTGTTACAGCCCTAGTATTTCTGATATGTTGAGCAATTTAATTAGTAAAACAAAGTTTCTGGTAGTATTGGTAGATTATAAATGCAATTTCTAGGAGACAGGGTTGGTTTCAACTCTATCTTCTCTTGAAAACATTTAACTTGAATTCAGAAGCTGATTGTAATAATTCGGAGTTGATGACTCAGGTAAAGCGGCCTACTGTCAGTCAGGCGCAGCAGCTTCTGATCACCCACAGGGGGGATGTTGCTCAAGTATGACACTGGTTAAAGTGTCAGCAGGAGATTAATTGACGGTTGACTTGGCTGTCACTGCAACTGCGGAAGATTATTTGGCACTGCATGATATGGCAAGTTTTCCTTACCCCAGGCTGCAATTACAGTGTGTGTTATCACTTTCACAGGAACAGTGATTGATAACCTGAATGCTACCATTTATTTTTCCATTTTGGTGGTGTGTCACTCTTTCCACACCTCACTGAGGCTGTACTATTATTATTCTTTTTTTTTACTCTGCCCATCCTGTCTGTGTGATTTCCTTTCCTTTTAGACATTGTTCACATGATTGCTTGCGCATCAGGAAACGGCTGCTTTTTTGTATTACCTACGTTTACTTCCTTTTTGTCTCAAATTGTCAGTATTCAGGGATGGAGTTTTATAATGAAACATTAATGGTTTCTCGTACACCTTCAGACATTTAACCTCCAGCTGTATACCTCCTACACTGAAAAAATTAGTGCAATTATTTTTCTGAACACTAGGGGGTACACATGAGTGTATTTACGACGATTTAAAGGTGCAGTATGGAGAAGAGAAACATAGTTGATTCCTGAGTTTCCTCCCTGGATCTTGGCTCTTTGGGTTGGTGTATCGTGAGGGTACACCAACCCAAATCGTCAGTATTTGTCTACTATCTTTCTCCAGAATCACACACTGCACCTTTAAGACTGCGTGTCTATTAATAGGTAAGTTTAAAAATGCAAATCATATTTCTTTTTTTCTCGTACCCCCTGCATCAATTCACTCACCCCTGGGGGTACACATACCCTAGTTTGGGAACCAATGCTGTAGAAGCATTGCTGGATTTTATTTAGTTGCATGACAAAAATCCTTGCAAATCGTTTTGTTGCTGTACATTCGTGTCAATATATTTATTATTAGGACTGGGCAAGAACATTCAATTAATGATGATGAAACTCTAAACTCAATCTAACCTCAGTGAAGTGGTGAAAAATGTGCCACTTAGGTTTAAAAGGCCTTACAAGTGCTGGTTAGTCCTTAACAAAGGGAAAAGCTTCATTATTGTGCAGAATTAAATATTTATTCGATTCAGTTTCATTGTTTTTGTGTCAGTGTGTTTGGTGCTGATATAATGGTTATCAGTGAGGCTGGGTGAGAGGAAATGGCTCTGTAATGTCAGTGCTGCAGGGCTCTCTTTTATCATACATTTCTCAGCAGTCAGCCATCAAAACCATATCTGCTGTGGGAGAGACAGAATGAGGAAAAGATA
>CAFUXE010000169.1:288272-316223 GCA_903364295.1 Serranus cabrilla | reverse complement strand
AATCAAATCCTTTAAGGGCTGGTGAGAAGGGTTGTTGATGCTCCAGGACACTGGTTACTTCTGTTTTCACATGGGACACAGACCCTGTTCTCCTTTTTGAGGGTAGAGCAGTAGTTCCGTGTTACAAGCAACGATGAGACCAACGTTAAATGAAACAGTCATATTTTGTAGGATATCATATGAATCGTTTTTCTAAGATATTCAAACCTGTTCGTGAGAATATGTTGAATCGTGTTGTAAGTGCATTTACTTTGTGGACAATAGAGGTCTTGTGGCTGATTGGGGTAATAAAGACATCTGGAATATTGCCCCAGAGTATTTGTGGGGACCATGTCAGGCAAAGGAAAGGAGATGTTTTTATTTATGCATGAAAAAGCTTCTAAAGAGCTCTAAGGCTTAAAGGATGCACTGTATTTACGCTATAGCTTTTTTGGCCATGATCCGTTGCATGAAAGCCTCGAAAGGGGGGACGGCAGACTGGCAGAGAGGAAATGTACACAAGACCGTGTCGTATAAACAGTTTCTGTGTATCTGCGGGGAACCTGCCTCTTGGATTTGAGGGGCTGTGGTCAGAGGGAAAAGTATTTTTAGCATCCAGGGCCAGAGGTGTTGGTCTCTCGAGGGATCTGCCATGCTAAGTGGGTAAACATCTCAGCTTAACAAGGTGGGACTGAGACCCATACCTGCGGCTTGGGATGTGGTCAGGACAGCTTCCGCTGGAAGGTTGACTGCCGGTGACAGAAATTCATGAATGAAGGTGTGTGAGAATATGTCAGAGGGGGACGGAAATAGAGCCGATAATGTTTTAACTCTCTGACTGACTTTTTTGCATCATCGTATTATTGGAGAAGACATTTGCTGTTCTCAGATGAGTTTCCGACAGGTCTATTATTTTGCAGTTGGCGTCTGGACAGAGATATATTATACTATCCCTTCACCTTCCTCCTCTTTTCCTGTAAGCTGCTAATTGGCCCTCTCCATCTGGCTCACCTCCAGGTGACCCAGAGGAGGCCCTGTGGCCGCTTTTAGATCCATCAGGGGATCTAAAACCCCTTGGATGGAAAAATGAAAATAACAGATTTTGCGTAAGGAAAAAGGAAATTGGAAAATGGAAATGAGAAAGTGGAACACTTTGACAATCTACCAGGCTGATTGATGGGAGGAAATGAGTGGTGATCAGGTATGGAATGAGGGTCATCCTGATGACAATTCCCAAAAACCCTCTGATCTTCATGGGATTAGTTTGTGTCAGTGTGGATTAGCAAAAGCAACACTCCTCAGCGGGGGTTTGACACAGTTAGCATCGACTGGATGCTCCTTACAGACTTCCCACTTTTCTTTTTCCCCTGTGGTGCTGAGCTGGCGGTTATTATGAAGTTGTTATTGTTATTATGACAGCCATATTGGGATGATGCACTGTAAGTGTAGGCTGCTGCTGCCCATTATTTGAATCATTTATCACTCTTTGTGTGCTGCTGTCATCTGTAAAGCCATAATATGGCTGTGGCTTGTTGGAAACAGCTGATCAATGGAGGTAGTTTGCCATCAGCCAATGCTGCTGTTTGTCTCTTAGCTAATGTGTTGCAATGTTGACAGAAAGATCTTGTAGCTATGAGTATAATGCTCATACAAGAGGTGGGAAATGAAGTATGTTTGTACCTGTCACCACCAGTCTAGCAGCAGGGCTTACTCAAGGTTATGACCATATAAGGGAATGGGGAGATTGTGTGTGGAAGGAAGAGACTATATGAAATTGATCAAGCAGAGATGGAAAAAGAAAGGCTATGGCTGGTTAATTCTAACCAACAAACCCCACATGAACAACGGCTGGCAGTAGCTCGGGTTAAATGTGACTCCATCATTTAGTCAGTGGTCACTGTGTTTAATTGCAGGGCTATCAAGCTGTTTCCAAGCCTTGTATGGACTCCAACCGTTTGTGATCGATTGAATTATTTCCCAAGGGAATGATGTGCTGTTGGATGTTGGCAGGTCAGAGGGATTACTGTTGTGTCAGAGCAGACTGTTGTGGCTTTTACAGGGAACATTTGTGGCTGTCTGAGAAAAGGGCAAACACTGTGAGAGTTGGTCATGGTGAACCATAGGCCTTGTTAAAAACTGGATTAAATTAAAACACTTTATTTGCCAGTTTATGCGTCACTAACTTTTCTTATATTAGTGGCTGAGAAAATGTAACTCCCTGTGTCTGACTCACTGAATCTGAGTCTGACTTTGAGGAAGCTCTGCCAGTTTGTATTATTAAAAATCCTTCATGAAGTTTGTCTGATAGATGCTAAATTCAGAACTTAACTATGAAAATGAAGAGATTATTTTCTAATAATTTTACTGGATCATCTCTCAGTCAGAGTCAACCAACTGGACCAAATTATTGCCACACGTTGCAACCTACAAATCTGAAATATAGTGCTAAAATACATTTATTCAACTTTTTAAAGTTTATTGTAGGCATTCAGGCCCTGAAACACCTCAGTTTTTCTCTCCAAATGCAGCAAAAATATATCATGTGCATCTAATTTTTTCATATCATATGATCAGCAGCCACTCTCCCATGATTAAGAACACATTTTTTCCCCCAAAATCTTTTTATTGAATTTTCTGTAGACATGTGAGTACATGAAATCCAGGTCATGGTAGGTGTACGACTGAAAACCACATCACCCCCCTCAGTTGGTCTATGTCACACACACTAGAACAATATTAATCATTGATTAAATACAAAAATAGCTGGTTATGTGAAAATAAAATAGTAATGATGATAGTGAAAATAGTAGCAGTCGAGGGAAAGAAAGAAGCAAATAAAACCCATTTTTAGGTTAATGATCAATCAATCAGAAGATTTGTAACAGAACTACATTTCCCATTACCCTGACATTCTGACATATTATTACACTGTTGCAGCGCGCTCAGAGACAGGCTCATTAAAGGAACCTCTTTCATCACCTCATGATGAATGACAGACGTTTTCTGGCTGCTGGGGGAGTTTCTGCCTGTGTCTTCATTATGAGTTGACGAGAGACAAAGCTGCCTTTTAGTTAAGACCCTTCACCTGCTTCAAGTGTCTGTCATCCTGTGCTATGCATTTCCAGGAATATCGTTATCCTTTTGACATGCCTGAATGCTGCATTAGATGGGTGTGGTGCTTGGATTCATATGTATTCATATATATATATATAGATCAGTGTGTCTGTGCCTGATCAGCCCTTTGAGCAGTTTGCAGGGTTCACATGTGCAGAAACACAATTAGAGAGTTTGGGATTGGATGATAGACTTCCTCTAAAACAGGAAGAGTGGGCTGGCTTAGGGAAGCGATAGGAAGAGTGAGATGAGATGAGGACATCCTGATTAGGAAATCACCACACTAAATTTATTTGACCCAAATCCAACATTCTTTCCTCTAAATGTTCTACTCAGACATGTTCCAGACTGTGTATAAACAGGTATAAACTGTTATTTAGTGTGTTTATATCTTATTTCATTGCCTAAGTGAAAGTTTCAAAAAGTTTTTCCGGTCTTGTTTTGTAAATCAAAGACTAACTTTTGGTCTTGAATACTCTCAGTTCGCTTTCTGTAGTTGGGTCTTTGTCTTATTGATGATCAGATAATGTAGTGCAATCAGAGTTTTCACTGTACAGCTGTGGACGAAACACGTGCAGCCTGCTCTTAAATGGAGACCTCTGTTTAAGAATGTCTAGTTTTTTTTAATTGATCCGTGCTGCACGTGAGCCATGTGTAATGACATCCAGCTGGAGGTTGTTGCAGGGTAAAGCAGAATGTACAAACACTCTCGCTCTGCCCATTCGCCTTTCCACCTTTCCCAGCATCCCTTTCACTCTCAGATGGATGGGGCCATTGAGAGCCCCCCCCCTCTGAACAGTGTGTGTGGTCTCTGTAGCCTGACACTGGGACTTCTGTACCTGTGTGTGGGTGTGTGTGCGTGCTTTTATACATGTCCGAGGGGTAGCCTTTGACACTCCACAACTACAGAAAAATGCATCCAGCAGAATACCACAGCATGCTCGCTTTTGTCTTATTTCTTAAACTCTTGTGCCATAAAATCCTTCTGTTCCTGCTTTTAGTGTTTGCCCTCCTCTAAAACACCCTGACAGCCCTGTTCCATATCCGGCTGTCCCTATAGACGTGACCCAGTGTCCTTTTCTCTCCACATCTTTGCTGCAACAAGGCTGGATGCTAATGGGTGTCATCGCCCAGCTTGTTGTGTGTGCATCTGGCTGCAGGAACAGCTGTTTGTCCTGGGTGGTTTTGGCATGTGAGGGTGCGGTCCAGGGTCAAACCCCATGTCACATTGTTCTGACCCAGTGTACTTCTGCGGTGGCCTGGTTACAGCCGGGACGACCGGCCTGAAAGTGTGCTAATTGCATGCTTGTGGCCGAAGGGAGGCAGCGGTAGATTTAGCATTGCAGAGAAAGGGATGGAAGGATGGGTTTTAAGGCAGAGTAACCCATGATCATGGTGATCTATAAATGGGCACATCTCTGTTTAGCGCCTAAATGGATAACAGAGATCTTCTCTGGACCACAACAGTGAGATCTCCTGCTGAGTAACAAGAGCTTTTGAGTCAGCAAAGGACAGAAAATAGAGGGAATGGCAAAAAAAATGGCCATAATTAAGGCTAATTTGATTGACAGAAATTGCAGAGTATTTGTTAAAGGTTGTATCTATATATAAATTGAATAAACAGTGTGATATACAGGCTGCAAATTTAGCAATCTAGAAACAATTTAGCTGCTATTTCAGCATATTCGAATAGAAATCTAACATACTTTTTCTTTTTGTCCCTTTTTTCTTCTCTGTAGCGGAACCAGCAGACCTCTTGAAGATTTTAGATTTTCACAGTTTACCTGAGGGTGTTACAAAAACAACGGGTTTCTGCTCACATCGGAGGTCAACACAAGGACCTGATGTGGCTTACAGAGTATCCAAAGACGCCCAGCTCAGCGCCCCCACCAAACAGCTGTATCCAGGTGAGTATCTGACTCCACACACGCAATATCCAACAACTCTTAGAACAGCTATCATCTCTGTTTCATTAGCCGTGCTGAAGATTCACATGAAAAGAGCTTGATGGAAAAAACAAAATTTCGGAAATCTGCATAATTTATCTAGTTTTCGTCTTTTTCGAAAAATAGCTAGTGCTCTAAACAGAAGATTGAAAACGCTTTTTCTGAATAAGTTCTGACGTAGCACATTTAAACATTTTATTTCACATGACTGATCAGATGTTCCTGATCAGGTTTCCCAAATGAATCTAATTCCTGAAAACTTATTTTTTTCTCTCGTTGCTGGCCAAAGTTTTCGGAATAGCAACCGCTTTATTTTTTCTCTCGTGCACAGTCTCTTCTTCTTCTACTGTTTTCTTTCTCCCACTGTCTCTTCTTCTCCTGTTTACTGACAGATAAGCCTACAGCAATACATTACACTGCCATCTTCTGATGAAAGTATGTTAATGCAGCTTCTTTTATTTACTCTAAACCAGTTGATAGAAACGTCCCAAATTTGCATTTTCTTTAATGTGACATTTCAAAATTTTGCTTCAATATTCGTTTTGACTTTAATGGTCATTGTGGAAGCATTTAATTTAAAACTTTCTCCCTAAACATCAAACAAACCAGTTCAAAGCTGTTTTAAAACCCCTTTTCCACTCTGCTACTCCAGGTTAATCACTACAGATGTGTTTCCAAGATCCTTTTTCCAAATTGTCTCTGCTGCAGTCTTGCCATCTGGTCACCTTTATGACCTTTCACCTCACATCATAGTAAACTAGGATTACAACATTTAAACGTAGCTGGAAAGCAATTTGTATTTGCTCCCACCTAGCCCGTTCCTGTCCTTCGCCTCCAGGTAGAAGTTTTATTGGCCCCTTTAACTTGATTATTTATGTCAACTCTATCCTTCCTTTATGGGATTTTAGGCAAGGTGTGCCTGCTGTTTCATTCTCCACTCTCCCGTGAACTTGTTTACCCCTTACTAAAACCGACGAGCTTCAGCACATGTAAAGAAACGAGGGCACATCTGGACTATTTCTGTTGCTTAGTCACACACATTGAAATGTTGAAGATAATTTTGGGAAAGATAATGCGCTAATTCCCCCCTTGAAAACACACACCAGATGCATGAGAAATCCAGCCCTGTAATATTTTATGTGGAAGGAGGAGCCGGACGAAGGAAAAGCAGTGAAAACAGGAGGGGAGGGAAGTCTGGGGTTCCACTTTTGCCTTGTTCTATTGTGCTGACGTGGCTTTGGGTTACTGCTTTATGGTGCGCTGCTGTAGTACTTTCCTCCTCCCTCTCCGGCAATCGTTCCTCGCTTTTCCTCCCTCCTTCTCTCTTTATTTTCCCTCAAGCGCCATCATTTTTCCCTCTATCATTTCTCCTCGACTGCTGCTGCCTCGCAGTGTTCGCTCCCCTTTGTGTTTCATCTACACTCCCTCTGTGAGACACGCTGGGCTCCTTTTTCTCAATTTTTTTTACAGTGCAGAAATTGAAAACCATAATTCTCCAGCCCAGACAACCAACTTTTTAAAATTATGATTGGTTTTCCCGCAGCTTAAAGATATAAAAGGAGGAAAAAAAGCAGCAGTGATGTGGTCTCGATGCAGAAAAGACAGAGAAATAATAAGCCTTCCTGTGAGTTAATCTTCCACAAAGCTTAGATTGGATGACAGCCACAGTCATGGTCCTTTGAGACGCTGCATTGGCCTTAGTGGACCTTTGATCCATGTCATGGCTCTTCTTTGGGGCTTAGAGTCGAGCCACAGAGCTCCTGTGGCCTGCGTGCCCTATCATGCTCTCCAATCAAACAAATACTGTTCACTTTGAAGCTCCATGACAGCAGAGCCCAAATGAGTCTCTGTTTAGATACACATGCTATAATTACACACATGCTGCCCCGGATCATCCAAAATAACAGTCTACATAAAACAAACCAACTTGAAGGAGTTCAGAACAGGCACCACATAGTCTTAAGGTGCAAACAGTATAACTAGCTGTCTGTGGACTGAAGGACTTAAAATCCAGTGGAAGCGTCTGTGATGTGGTCCCTCTCGTCTTGACTTTAAGAGAATGTACAGCTAATATATTCCAGAGGGCAGCGTTACTTGTGAGATCACTTTATCCATCTTTTTTTCCCTTTTTAAGTAAGTTTGCTACTGAATTATGACTTTGGCGCAAAGCCTGGAGGCACAATTTGCTTAAATGATCATCACAGCTTCCTGCCTTTTACTTAAGGTAAAAAACATATAGGAAACAAACATGTTTTGTTCTAACGTTGGTGATAAAAACCACAGTAGCTCTGATTGAGAGCACGCTGGCCCGTGACCCCATAACCACAGACCGTCTGTGATGATGTGTTGGAAAAGAGCAAGTGCAGACATGCAATCATTAGGCAAACATGTGGAAGAGATGATTCATTTCCAACTACTGAGGCTCTGAAAACAGAAGAGTCCCTTTTTACCTTTATGATGTGAAGGAGAAGTGAGGAAACAGGGCAATGAAGCCGCCAGCCCTCTTTAACTTTTATACCACACACTTCCCGTGTCCCAATGGACTCTAATTGTCTAGTAACTCTCTCATTTTTCCAGAAAAATCTTCAAAAAATAGCATTTACTAGTATATATGCAAATTCAAAATGCCATAAATCTCTGGCTGTAGCTTTGACAATCTGTGCAGATTACTTTTCTCCCATCCTGTTTGTCATAATTATCCCAAACAGAGAGGAAAGAATGATGCAGTGGCTCTTACACTGCCTCTCACTGGGGTTAGCTGTCACTTGGCATTCAGACGTGCGGTCTGGACTCTGTGGTTAGATGGCACCAGTCACTTAGTGAGGGCACTCTGCTGCGGCCTATGGTGAGATTCAGATGGCTAAGCTAACATCACAAGCTGTAAAAGCAATAATGGTGCCTGTATTTATTATCTTAAAAGCCCAGAGATGGCTGAAAATTAGCCAGGATTGCTAAACTGGCAAAGTTACAGAAATGTGCACTGTCCTAACTACATGCTATATAAATATACAAAATAATAAAAATATAACACACTTAGGGCTATGAGATGGATGTTATAAGAAATTCAGCTTTTATTACACAACATAAAAACACAAGTAAGAAAATAATTTCAGTAATAGGATTCTACATGCATGATAGAGAACGCTGTGGCAAAATCTGATCATTTTATTTATGTTCACGTCGTTATATAAACCATATTCCAAAAAAGTTGGGGCGCTGTGGAAGAAACACATGAATAATAAGGAATAAACTTAAAAAAAAATATACTGTCTTTTTTTGTTTTCAATTGAATTTATGTCAATAAACCCTTATTAAAATAGTAATATAATTATTTTATTTATGTTGTGTTTGTAATTTAAATCTGGACCATAACTATAAAGCTGTCAGGCAGATGTGGTGGAGCAAAAAGTACAATATTTCCGTAGTATAAAGCAGCAAGATATAGAAATACTCAAGTTAAGTACCTCAATTTTTTTTACTGAAGTAATTAAGCACTTGAGTAAAGGTACTTAGTTACTGAGCACTACTTAATAATTAACTAAAATTCGATTAGAGTCTGCACTTATGCTCTTATTTCCCATGTTTCATCTCTTATTGGCATACAAATCATAAAGAATATTTACTTCTCCCATTGATCCAAGTGAGCTGAGTTAGCTGATTTAATTTATCTAAGATTAGATCACAAAGAATCATGCAAAAGCACAACTTGAGTTTACCAGTGATCTACTAATAGATTGTTTGGAAATAAGTCATTAAATAACATAGAAGTTTGACTTCTGACTGAAGATTTCTTTTTCAACAAAGACCAAAATGACTTAACTCTTCAACTGTCTTAGACTTTTTCAGAGTTTTTTTATTTGGACCTTGAACTTGACACACTCATCACCAGAGTTCTGCTTTCCCATTAGAGCCTTGAAGCGCCCACACATCCATCTTCCTCTCTTCCTCTACCTCCATGTTTCTCCCTTTTTTGGCACACAGGTACACTTGTTGTCTCTGCAGCAATGTGCAATCCCACAGGAATGCTGCTCGTCTCATACAGAAGGAGGGATTTGGACACAGCGATGACTGAATGACCAATTACAGGACACAAGACTTTCTAGCCCATTTACCTGCTTGTATGCACACTGACAGACGGTGGAGAGGCTCACGCACAGTGCTGGCATTCCCTCCTGCCCCTCCCTGCCTTTTGAGGCGTTCTCAGAGATTTTGTCAGCTTGATAGATAAGGAGGAATATTTAGGTGGAGATGTCAAATGCCTCCAGTGTGGAATTGGAGACAGGGTGGCAAACCACTCACTCCATCAAAAATGGCCAAATAAAGGAGATATTTTATCAAAATAAAAAGCAGCTTTAATTGGTTATTTAATCTGGAGGAAGTAGTTCCATCATCCCTGATTGGCTGGATGAGACGTCTGGGTTTTTCCTTGACTTTCCCAGACCTTTCTACACTGATGATGGCGCTGCCAGTGTAAACTCCCAGGACGTCTGGCACCACAGCCAGACACTAAATGAGGAATGAGGTATCTCTCATCTGGTGGCCTGAAGTAGCAGTTCAGTAGTGAGACACATTCCAGAGAAACCCGAGCTTTTCCGAACGACCCCCGCGCCCCCACCGACTCCCACTTTGCACTGAGGTCCTGAGGAGAGAGGTTACAGACACAAGAGTGCTCATTTAATCGTTTCCTCTTCTCATCTTCAATTTTCTATTTTTGTTAACCTCCTCTTCTCGGATGAGGTTCAGAGTCCTTGTCGTGATGGCGGGGATGACAGGACACACTGCATAAACATGAATCAGCAAATGAGAAACTTAAATGCTACTTCAAACCCAGACAGAGTTTAATCTCTGCTCTCGAAGAAGAGCATTTTAAATTAGAAAAATGAGTCACCCTATTCCATTCCTCCCCCAACTCCCATGGTGTCCCTTTCGCCCCACAGCCGACCCTTGACCTCCCAAAAAACAGCCTGTCCTGAGCCAGCGCTGAGTCATTGTCTCTGCGACAGACATGGCTCATGCAACAGGATGTGGTGACAAACTTTCATCTGGTCTCCTCTCTCTGATATTTTCCCACCATCTTTTTTTTGCACTTTCATGTCTCAATAAGTCTCTCTATCCATCTCTATCTGTTACCAAACCCCTTCATACGATGGTTTTTGAAGGGTTGTCTGTCTCTTCTCCTTTTTTCTTGCGCTCTCCCCCTCTTGATGTCTGCCTTACACCATCCAGACGAAGCATCTGTCAATTAAAGCAATCTTTCTCATACTGTATGATGCCAAGCTGAATTCCTGAGGGAGCACACTGCCAAGGCATGTGCTCTCCGCATGATGTGATGCCTGGCATTAATGGAGGAATCATAGGAAAGGGCAGGACGATAGCTGACGGGTTGAAAGACAATGATAAAAGAAAGAAAAAAGTGAATGCACGATGGTGCCAAAATGTGGTCCTCTTTCCTTTCTTCTTTCCTTTTCCTCTATCTTTTCTTAACCTCAGGTTTCCACACTGCATTCCCCCAAGACGTCTTTTTCTCCACGGCCTCTCCAGTTTTAACATTTTCCAGCCTGTGTCCTATTATTCTGAAAATGGGGGCAGAGTAAGGGGGTTTGATGGCTGCATGAGGTGCTACAAAACCACTGCAGCCACAAACCCTGCCTCTCTTTTCCGGCCGTCTGGAAAACTTTGCAGCACGAACTGAACAGCAAAGATCTGCTACTGGAATCCAAGTGGCTTCGTTGCTTTTGTTAAATGTAATGCAGATAGCTGGTTTCTCTTAGTGGTTTCAGTATGGTCAGATTCTTCCAAACTGAAAGATCAGAAGGCTCTGTTTGCCTCAAGTGCAGCCTGACCTCGACATTAGCAAGCAGCCGTCTCCTCGGCTGGCTGGAGAGGCCGCCCTCTTTCTGGGGTCCTGAGAACACCCCAGTAAAAGAATCTGTCTGGCAGATGTGTACCACACTGAAGCAAAATGGAGGAAATAGTTGAGGCTGCACAGTGGAACAATGCACACGTCCTTTATTCTCTGTTTCTGCACCTTTTATATGTTCAAATACCAAACTATTATTGGTATTTCCATTTCCATACTTATGTGTCTTTAACACTTTCTCTTGTAAATTTTTTTCCTCATCTCCGACCCTTGCTGGAGCGCCTCGGTGTCTGTTAGATCGATCAGCTGGGAGAGAGGAGAGAGGCGGAGAGGCGGGGTTTGGAGGATGGTTCGCCAAAGTCTCCCAGGATCACATGCTTTTGCCATTATGCTTCTCATCCTGTGCTGCGCTGGAAATGCTCCACTTTGCACTTCTTCTGGTTTAGTTTTTTTCCTCTGACCGGCCTCTGGTCAGCCAGCCATCCCTTGCAGATTAATCCTATCCTGTTACATTTTGGGCACGCCACTAATCGCTGGTGTTTCCTTTCAGAGCTCAAAGCCCATCTTCCCACTTCTTCCAATCTAAATCATCTGTTTTTATAACATCTCTCTCCATTAGATGTAAAAATAATAATTTTCACACTCCCTCTTGACATCAAAGGACAGTCTGTCTCCTAAAATAATAAGGTTACAACATCCTGAACACAAACACTTCATTCCTTCATTCCTCTTATGGTGATGAATGGTTTCTGCTACTTATAACTTTCCAAAACTTTTCTCTGTCTTTCCAACCCGCCATCCGTCCCCGCCAGGTGATGTGTTCCCGGAGGACTTTTCCATCTTGGCCACAGTGAAGCCTAAGAGGGGCAGTCAGTCCTTCCTGTTGTCTGTGTACAATGAGCAGGGCATCCAGCAGCTCGGACTGGAAGTGGGCCGTTCTCCAGTGTTCCTGTACGAGGACCACACAGGCAAACCCAGCCCCGAGGACTACCCCCTCTTCAGAGGAGTCAACCTAGCTGACGGAAAGTACGTGCACTCGCTGTGGGCGAGACTCTGCATTTAGTTTATGCATCATTCCCTCTAATCAGAGTCCAGGTGGATCTGTTTGGCTTTGATGATGGTTTAGTTTATGAAGCAGCACCTGGACACCTGCTCCTTTTGTACCAAATTTGTTAGTGACATGCAACCTTGTCAGTGTTAATTTGTAATATTGTACATTTGATTCCTTACAATTAAAACGACCAGAAGGTGTTGTTGTCACATGCTTTAAATAATGAAATTTTATCAAAATCACTTCATGTAAAAAAAACTTCACTATTTGCACCAGTGAGATCCTGTAAAAAACATTTAATGAGTCACATGGCAAAAAATTCCTGAAAATCAGGCTGAACTGCAAGCTGTTTACACAGAGCAGAGAGAAGAGGACAAGACAGGTCGAAAAATGTAAATAGCTAAATATATTTAGGATGTGGAGACCCCATTTATTGTCTTTTATATTGTTAAAACTTGTCAGCACAAGTTATTTTTTCACTATTTACGTTAAAAATATATATTTGTTTACTTCTAGCCAAGTTTAAGCCAGGTTTAAAGTTTCAATTAGGATTACAGTTTGGATCTTCTGCTTACAGGTTGAATTGTATTTGTATCACAAAAAAGAACCCCCCCAAAAACAGAATGGGACTTGAATTTGAACGAGAAACCGAACACAAAAGCGGCTCTTAATGGCGCCTTAGAAGGGTGTAAGTGGGCTAGCATGTAACCCAGTAAGTGTGTGAAGTAACTTCACCTTTCCTTTCAGGTGGCATCGAGTGGCCATCAGTGTGCACAAGCAGACCATCACCCTCATTCTGGACTGTAAAAAGAAGAGCACCCAGAAGCTGCTCCGAAGCGCCAGCCCCATCATCGATACCAAGGGAATTGTAGTTTTTGGAACTAGAATACTTGATGAAGAAGTCTTTGAGGTAGGCATTATACTTCAACTCCTAATATACATGTTTGGTATTATTCTATAAATGATTGCACCATTTAGGACTATTTGTACGTTTAGTTCCCACCTGCACATCAGTTTCCCACTTAACTTTGTCCATTTGGTGCATGTATGTGAATTGATTGTGGAATGAATGTATTAACTTATCATCTCTTCTTAAATGCTATTTTCAAGGCTGTACTAAACAAGTATACATGCCATTCCTTTTTGTGACTCATACTTAGGCCAACTTGATTTTGATTTAAAGTCTTTGAGCAAATGTGATAAAAGCAAATAAGATTCTCCATCCTAACTACAGTACGGACACATGTGGCTGTGGTGCAAATGACTGTCACCCCCAATCTCCATTCTGCGTCTCATGGCGCACAGAACGGGGATTGTGGCGGCGGCCACATCCCCTATGGATGTGTGGATTTAGCTTGTGGAACCCCCAACGTCTGATCCACCAACCAGTACACACGCACACGATCGCAAATCAAATTTAATTTAAGGTGTCACATATTCCACATCTTCCACACAAAAACAGAATGTCCCTGTTCTGTCTCCCACCGTGCTGCTTTGTTTGCTGTTCAGCTCTGCATCTGTTGTTGCTGTTTTGAAGTTTCGCCTCATTGTGGCTACTAAGCAGTTAAAACCTACAAGTCGATCTGTTATATTTCTGTTTGTGGTTTCATGTCTGGATTCTTTCTCTGAATTGGCTGCAACATTTTTGTTTACAGAGGTTTCCAACAAGCGGTGACAGGATTTGGTTATTAGAACGAGGGCTTTGCTTCTTCCTTTCTCCCCTTCTTATGTGGATAAACGCTTTGTGGCAGGAGATGAAAGATGAACGGTAATCTGACGGGTGACAGGAAGCCTTTTGGGGGGTTTCTAATACCCAGAGATACCTGATGTACTTTTGCTGCTTTAGTGTGAAGAAGTTTTGCCTTAAACACTCTTTTGTGTGGATATTTGTGGCTCTTAAACATGACCCTGTGAGGGACACACACACACACACACACAGAGGCACAAGGAATAGTGTTGTCTTTGTCCCGTCAGAGTTGTGCTTGTTTAAAGGGGGATTAGTCTGTGAGGCTGAGGCCCTCAATAATAATTAGTAACAGAGGCTGACTGATGTGACTGATGCTGAGCCAGCTGACCTTTAACCTCACTGCTGCTCAGCGAGAACAGACAAAAAGAATGAAATATGACATCACTCCCCCCCACAATCCCTAAAGTTGATCTGCCAAGCCATAGGGGAGATAAATATATAATGAGATATTAAACTAAAACTTCTTGCCCCAGTCTAAACCATTAGTCATAGCCTCGCAACCACAACCAGACTTCAAGACAATATATGGCGTTTGTACAAGAAGCAAAATACGACTCGTATTTAAGTTTTAGACTGTCCTCCGCCGCCTTCTTGCTTACGTAGTAGTAATGAATGACGTTGTCGGGAGTTTAAATGGGTGGATGAGTTGAACAAACGGCAGACTTTCACCCAGAGGTTCGTGTCCCACATGAAAATTAGTTTTCAAGTAACTTCCGTTATTCCATGGCTCACTGTTTGTGAATCACATTTTTTTTACGTAACTTCTGTGGTTCCCTGTTTTTTAGCTTACGTCTTCAAGTAACCAATGTTTTTACAAAACTTCGGTAACTTCAGTGACTTCTGTAACTTCCAGATTGGGAATCAAGTTTTTTTTACGTAACTTACGTTTTTTTAAGTAACCAACGTTTTTTACGTAACTTCTGTAACTTCCATGGCTCACTGTTAGCTACGTTACGTTTTTGACGTAACTTACACAGCTCACGTCACCCTCATAACTACTCCGCTGCCAGCATCTAAGTACTTTTTAAACTGTCTAACCAGGATGTTTTTTTGCCCCCAACCTAGGTCGGTGGTTTTGTAGCTTAAATCCGGCTGCAGCCTTTGTTTACAACCGCAAACTTTACGTTTATGTGAAGTGACATGTGTGCTATTTTTAGAAAACTGTACCGCTAGCTGCGAAACGCTCATTTGACAGATGCTCATATGTGTCATTATGGGTTAACGTTATGGGTTTCTGTTGTTTAGGTTGGAGATCATGTTGAGCAGGGAACACTGTTTTATATTACACAGATTATGTTCACATTCTAGTGAAATTGTTGACTTAATGGGGCTTACAGATGTTTTTGGTGTTTGTTCTTGTATGTGTGTCATAGCTGGTATTTAGCCTAATAGCCACTAGTAAATTCCTCCACTTTCCAACAGGATTACAGCATTTATCCGCTACATTTATAATTCTGTTCTAATTTTATTATTGCCCGTAGCATACATAAGATTGAGGTGATACAGGAGCAGTTTTAAACCGTGCCCAGCTATCACAGCAGCGGTAACAGTCCAACGGTTATCGTGGGAACAGACAGATATTTTGTGTGAGATGTTTGAAGCCCTCCTGCTGTGCGTCTGCCAGTTGGGAGACAGGACAGGCTCCAGTGCGTGCAGAAAATGGAAAATATGCCACATAGTTTCCAAATTATGCTCAGGCTGCGCTCCTTTCCTCCTCTTACTCCCTTCTCCCCTCTGTAGTTTAGTCTGATCCTGTGTTGACTTTTGCCAGAGTCAGTTACCACCAAGAGGTGTTGAGCAAGAAATAACAAAAAAACGTATGTGATTTCACCGGGAGCCCAATTAATTCAGCTGACTCAAGGGTCTACCATTTCCAGTCCAGTCTCTTTTTAGAAAAACAGCACGCAAAGGGGGAAATAATAAGAGCTGTCAATTTGAGGGAGGTGTTTTTGACAGCGCTGATTTGATTTCTCACAGGTTTTTCTTCAGTTTTCCTTTTTTATTTGTCTTTCTTTTGTATTTGTAATAAATTTAATCTACCTTTTTGCCTCTTTTTTATTATTATTAGTATAGCTGTTAAATCTGTTTTATTGTATTTATTATTATTGTATATATGTATGAATATTTTTTATTCATTTTTTTTTGGTCTAACCCCAGCCCTAACCCGCCGGGAGGTGGGTGTGTTTTAAGAGATCGAATCTATTTTATTACATTTTAATCATTTTTATTGTCTTGTGTGCATTGGATTCCAATTGTAAAATACTTTTTTTTTGTCTTATTATCAGTTTGTCATCCATTCATCACACCTTTAAATTACAATGAATGGTGTTTTTCTTTTCCCTCTGAGACGCCTGGGAATGTTCTTTACATACAGCAGTCAGGAGGCAAGTAGTACTTACTGTATGCAGAGGTGGTTTGTGGTTTGGTTTCTGACATGGTTATTGTGGTCACAGAGAGAGCGTCTACCCTCTATAAGTGCCATAATGTTATTTTTTTTCATAGTAGCTTACATAAGAGTACTGTAGCGTGTGCCAGTAAAGACTATGACGGGAATTAAGGTGATGATTATGTAAGAAGACAGTTATTTTACCTGGTAATCAATGCTCATCAGCTGCAGATGAAATGGTAATTATTCCTTGTAATGACTGTAATGTACTGTAATGTGTAAAATCAGTCGTTAAGAGCCAGAATCTTTCGTAAAGTCCAGCTAATGACTTTTAGAGATGTTGTTTTTCATCATCACTGTGGGCTTCTAGATGTTCAAAGCATGTGTGTGTTTTTATTCAGTATTTAAGGCCTGCGTAACATAGTCCATCTGCAGAACGTGTCCTTAGATTTCCCTGTTCACTGTTGTTTTCCCCGAGAGTGTGCCAAGAAAAACTAGTGATAATTTAATGCCCATCCCTCGGTTCTAAGTAGCTCTCAGTGAAATAAATGGCCGTGGTTGGTTTGAGGGAACACAAACGGGACAGATGGACCTCTTGGCCTCCCTCAGAGGGGACCACAGGGGACCTCGAGTGAATCAAAGTAGCCGAGGTGGAGCTGTGCAAACACAGCACTTCTTGTCTGGCCTCCATTGTTGCAGCCACAGCAGAGCGAACTCATCGGTGTGAATGTGGGCGACTATAGAGAGTGTTTTTTTTGTCACAGAAAGACAATTTGCTGTATTAGAGAGTTGGAGCAGAGTGGATCAGGAGAACAAGATGTTCAGGGTCGAGAGACCGTGGAGGAGAGGGGAAGCTGGAGCAGCAGGTCTAGGTAGTGGAGCCAAAACTTTTGGGTCATACTCTGGAAAGAATGAGGAGCTCTCTCCCCACTGATGTCAGTCTTGGAACAGCAGCCATACCACATGACATCATCCAGAGGTTTCCTTGGTATCCGCTGATAGGCTGTCCCAGTCTGATGGTCTGAGCAAGCGGGGAGGTATGGCGGGTGTATGTGTGTGGGCGGTGGGTGATATGTTGAGGGAGGATAGGTCGGGAAGCGTGATGTGCTTCAAAAGGAGAGGATTGAGGTTTAGATTGGAATAGGATTAGAGATGGAATGAATGGGGGAGTTAGAGGCAATATGATAAGAGGAAGAGGAGAAACGCTGAAAGTGTAGAGAGGCCTTTAATAGGGCTGGGATGAAGCTCGCTGTGTGGCTCCCATGGTGCAACCAGAGCCAGGAAAAAGTAGTAAAACATGCGCTTGATGCTCGTTAAGAGCTTTAATATTGTGATGGCATGATGAGTTTTACATATCCTGTTTCCTCATCTTTACCTCAGGACTTTTCTGCTCCTTTTCTGTTTGTCTCTCAACACCCCTTGTTTGCAGTCCACATGTTCCAATCATCTATTCACCTGAAAAAGCTCCCATATCTTACCAGTGTTTGCAGAGAAGTTGATTTCCATATTTACAGTACATTTTCCAAATTCAAAATCCGATCTAAGCCAGTTTGGCCCAGTGTCTGAGGTTGTAGAAACATTGGTCTGACTAATGTTGCCAGGCTTTAACTGGGCTTTAGAATTTGTTATTATTGTAGCTACACTCAGTAGCTCCAGTAAAGTTTTTGGATCAGTGGCTCCACAGTTCAACACTTAAAAAAAAATGTAGCAAGCCTCTTTGATTTTTGCTGTAAATAATCTTCTGGGTATCAGAAAGCAGTAACAGGTCCACTTGGGTGATAAATGGATAAAAACAATCCTAGAGTTAAATAAAGTGACATTTTAACCTTCATGAATATAGCAATAATCACAGGACTGCTATCCTGTCTTGACGGCATTAGTTTTAGCTATGCATATAATAAACTGGCCAAGTGAATGTATTTTGCAGCAGCGTTGAGTGCCAATGTGTATGTTTTTCTCTGTCAAACTTAAGATTTCTCACGGATAAAATCAAGTAATTGGAGAAGCTGAGAACTGCAATCCGTCCCAGCTGGATTGGGACATATAGCGATACAGATGTTGTGATCCAGATCATGATGGATTATTACAGATTTTAGTGCTTTTTACCCCTGTGTATTGGTATGGCATAGTGTTGTTGTCAACAGTATACTTTATTAAAGGACCAGTGTGTAGGATTTAGGAGGATCTGTTGGAGGAAATGGAATATAATATTCCTTACTGTGCTTTCAATGGCATACAGTCTCCTGAAACTAAGAATTATATGTTTACTTGAGCTCGGAATTATCCTGGTTCTTTAAAGGTTATTCCACACCATATGATAGTAAATCCCTATACATGTACATTGTTGTAGTCACATATGTCTGCATTATCTTGTCCAAAGTATCTGTCATGCTTCACTGTCAAAACACACTGCCTCTATACATTTCAGGCTTAGGAATGGGACGGAGCCTTCAGTAGCCCCAGGGAAGATGGAGTTTCCAGCATGGATAATTAAGAGAATTTCCCTAACTCATGTCAGATGTTTGTCTTTCGCCCCCTTATTCCCTCTGTTATTCCTTTACTGTGTCAGCAAGCCCTGAAGTGTGCCCTCAGCACTTTTTTATGTAGATTTCAGCAAATGGCCAAGCCAAACAGTCAGAATCTACGTCTGTTAGATGAGGCGAGCCCGCTCTGGTTTCCACCACCCCAAATGAACGGGAAATGTGAATATGGCTGCCCGTGGTCCTCCGAGACGTGGAATTAAAATCTTATACAGTAGGGAGTGTGATGGGGGATGGGAAGCCGAGGATTAAAATGATGGAGAGGCCTAGATGGGATCCAAAAGAACAGGACGCAGAGGAGAGGGAATGGTTAAGGTGCTGTGCGGTGGATAAGTGGGGTGGCAGACGGGCCTGTTGCTCTTGGCAGCTGCTCTGAGAGTTGGGATTGAGCTACAGTCTGGAGGGGAAAGTGTATGTGGGTGAAAAAGTACTTGGTGTCTGGTAGAGTCTGTAAATTTGTTGTCCTGGAATTTCTCTGTCGGCACATGTGTTTTTTAAACATGTATGGGCTCTACACAGCTAAATAGACAATGTGCGTTGTTTATGCATCCATGTGCATTTTTGTGTCTGTGCTGATTTATGGCCTCTGTGCGGCGGGCTGACCTCTGCAATGTGTTGTTTGGTTTTTGTGGTCAGGTTGGAGTATGCCCAGGCGCTGGGACTGCGAGTGTGCCGGTGTGGGCTGGCAGTGGGACCAAGGCCTGGCTCAGAGCTCAGGGGTGACTGTGTAAATATGTTGTGAAAGTAGCTCGTCTTAAAACGCAGCCAGAGCTCGGACCTCCCAGAGTCTTATCCTGCTCTGTGGGGCCCTCCTACCCATTTTTCCTTTGCTGACATATAATCCAGAAAAATGATGAGAAACTAGACCTGACTTTTTCTACTTTGAGCTGTTGTGTGAGGCGTAAAAGATAAACAGGGCCATTATCGGCTGTCCCTGGGGATCAGAAGAAGTAATGAGTATTGGTTTGTGCTGTTTATTTCATGCCATGCTGCTCCAAGCCGAGAAAGTGCAAACCGATCAGCAGGGGGTCGCCTGACATCACCCCCAGACATTACTCTAATGAAAGTAAGCCTGTTGGGCTCCCTTTGCCTCATGCATAAAGTATGTGTCTGTATAAAAAAAGAGGTGTTATATGCATGCTGTTAATTGTGCTGTGGTGATTTTGAAACTGCACCGTAGCATGCATCATATCTAAATTTCAGGCGAGGGAACACAATGAACCCGGTCCACCCTGCATGATTGTGGGTCAGGTTCAGATGGAGACTAATGTTTGGCTTCATGCACACTAGAGCACTCTCCTGCCCCCACCTGGACACAACCAGAACATCCAGCAGGGATTTGATGTGTGTGGGCCGGACAGGGTGAGGTTCCAGAGTGAAAGCCAAAACTTTGATGTGACATTTGAGCAAATAAAACACAGAAAGAAAAGATAAATCAGACTGTTTTTAAGGACTATTGATCAGCCTTCGTTCCACTTCTACAATCCAATCTTGTAAACTGCAGCTGTGTCATCGCTTGTGGATTCATGTGCATGTTTGCATGCAAGCGTCTTCAACAGTTGCTTTAACACAAAGTATGTGAAGCGAGCCCAGCCGTCGCTCGCAGCCACGGGCTATGGCTTTTCCACCAGAGCATTGGCCAGAAGAAGAGTCATATTTCAGCCGAGTCCAGGGAGATGCTGACAGCAGCAACCCTGTTATTGTCTAAAATTTCTGCCTTAAGCACCACTCTGATGTGCCACATGATGCTCCAGAGTGAAAAATGTCGCTGTCCTCTTTCAAATATGAAAGTTGATTGCATGTCTTTTATGGTTCCCTTAGGGATTTGGGTGTGATTGTATAATTCCAGGGTTTTTTTCCCTTTGGTGTGCTCTGTTTGGGTGTGGGATTGGCGGTTCTTGTGTGTCTGACTTTGCATGCGTTGCTGTATATTAATCATTTTACATATATTCCAGTCTGTTTGTGTCACGAATCAGCTTCTGTTGATGTGACTTGAAGTGAAGAGCGAGCTATAATTTCCTGTTCTTTTTAAACGCTGGCTTTAACCAATAAACGTTATCAAATTCCAAATCCCTGACTCTGCACAAACTGGAGTTGCAGTGCGGTTTCCTGTCATCAAAGTTTAGACAAATCGCCCTCACATACAGTAATAGAGTAAATATCTCTTGCTTTAATGGGCCGCTGGACTGAGTTGACCATTCAGCGGCAGAATACTCAATGAGAAATCTGGCATTAGCATACAGCTGGAGTACAGTATAGGAATATTTACTGCTTCCCTACATCTGTAAAACAGCAGCTTATATAACGTTTGGCATCGAAATCTGTCGAGCGACGTTTGTTGAAAAGAGCAGCTCTGGCTGGAAGAAAGGAAATCAGAACCAGCTTTAGCGGTTGTCACGGTGGATCAAGACTTTGACAATAGTTTTACTGTGAAGGTGTGCAGCTTCATGGGAACGCATGTACCATATGCCTTTTATATCAACAGAAATGATTTCTGTATGAAGATGAAGGGTGAAAATAAAATAAACCAAATGCAGGCCTTTTTGCATACTTATGCACTTTAGATTTCCACCATTGCTCATATCAAATAAAAAAAATATAGAAGTGTGCATATACAAGTAATTATATTTGTTCATTTTTAAGCCATAATTAATACAAATAAAGGAGCCTGAGTCTGAGAAAATAACCCCTGATGATGTCATTGTGATGTCATCAGGGTCATCTCAGATTGGGCTTTAAGTTTAGAAATTTATAACGGAAAGTTTGCATTACAGACTGGTGTAAAAGTTAATTAATGTCAGCATTAACCAGGCAGGGAGGGCCTTATAAAGACTTGGTGAAATTGCATTGTGGGAAATGTAGGATCCAGTTTTTTTGGAGCTGCAACTTTAAGAACGAGTAATGATTGATTTTGACATTTATGTTCCTTTCAACATACTCCAGAATGAAGCTAAGTGCAATTTTAAGTTGCTTAATCGCGCCTTTAAGTACAAAATGTTTGTTGCTCCTTTGCCCATACATCTGCATTCACTTTTGTGCCTGGCTCCGCTTTTTATAGTCCAGAACTTTTAACACGGAATAAAACTTCAGACGGCTGGAACTGTTTGCGCTGAATGGCACAGCTCAGCTCAGGTCCATATTCCCTATCCAGCTTCTTCTCATCCTTTTTCATGCCTTTGGCTATAGAGTTAGCACAATCAAAAGCAGCCATCAGCTTTTCCAGCCTCAGTCAGATCCTGATAGCAGCACACTTTTCTCTCTAGGCCTCCTTTCTTTCTGTGTGTACATGTCACACATCATTAAACACATTCTGCCACGGTGCTCTCAGGGCTGCGAGGATGTTCTCATTAATGCCTAGGTTTATGATTAATTATCTTGTCTTGGTACAATTAGGATCACAACACTTGTGGTCAGGATCTACGCTGACATTCCTCTGGCTGCTCAGGGAGATGGAGAAGGAGAGGAAGCAGGAGAATGGCACATGAATAGGAAAGCAGTTGCAATGCTGCAGACGGCAGGGCTGTTTTGTTGTACGAAGGGCTTATTCCTTATTGAATGTGACCTCATTTCAAACACTGAATTCCCATCATCCCCCTTCAGTGCAGCTGTTACACACAGTCTTGCCAGGATAAGGGAGAGACTGACTGATACCAAGTAAAGGCTCCTTACAGATCCTGACTCAGGTTTAGAGGTGGCCATTTGAAAGTTTCCTGGGAGCGCCGAGTCCGTAGCTGGGGGGAGTTGTGTAATGGCTCCTCCAGTTTTCTGACTTGGAGGAAGTTTTGGGATTTGTTTTTCCTGCATCCACCATAAACCCAACTGATAGCAGAGGCCAAGGACGGAGCAGGAAACAGCATCACGTGGAGTGTTTTGCAAGACTTGTTAAAGGATCTGAGATGGGGAGTTGTATGTGGTACGTTCTAGTGTAGCAGTGGGACCAGCGCTCCTCACTCAACTGTCACTGGTTAGACCACAAATGCAATCCAAAAAGACAGCTATCCATGGAGACTCTCAGCTGGGAAGACTTGTTGAAAGGTTTCAGATTTTCTGCAATTGGACATAATTAAAAACACTTCATCCTCTGCGGCGGTCCGTTCCCATACTTGTGTCGTTTCGTGATTCTCGTACCCCCCAAAAGTATGTGTTTCAGTTGAGTCATGTTTGATTGATGTGGCATGACATCACTGCATTTTGACGTGTGATCAGGAAATGTTTGGATAGATACAATACAGCGTTCTGGGGCCATATGCATTCTGTTCAGAAACATGTGGCAAACACACACCCAGCTCCCTATGTAGCCTGGGGATCCTTCCGAGCCTCTTTTCCCTCTTGCTCTTTTCCTATCAATCTCTGTTTCCTCCTCTTTTCTTTAAATCTCACTTCTGCTACTGTTCCACTCCCCTGCACCTCAGAGTCAGTATATGAACGTGAAGCGGCTCAGGTCAGCGTGTTGTACCTGCAGGTCTGCTCATGTTCTCCATGTCGCACATGCTGACTCGATCCATTCATCTTCCACAATCTGCTCAAAGGCGAAATCACTCATGTGCTCAGATCTGGGGCGGTGTTTGAGTACGCTGTTCAAAATCTATCATCTTGTTAAAGACTCACTTTGTGTGTTTGTTTGTGTCATCGTCCACAGCTACATGAAGTCACTTGTTCCATGTTCCCTTGTAGCTCCGCGCTGTTTGCTGTAAGCTTTTCGTCGAACACTCTGATGCAAAACGACACTCTTGGACCCGCGGCAAAGTTCTTCATCATTTAGTCAGCCTCAGATTCCCCTGGCTTGACCTAGTTTCACGACTGCCTGTTCTCCATGTGATAATGCTGCTCGCAGATGTTCTCCCTCATCTTTGTTTGTTTATATGCTTTCATTTTTTCCCCCCCTAGGGGTCACCGAGTGTGAGACCGCCGTCTCTGCCGCTGCCGATTGTTTGCTTGTTTATTTACGTGCATGACTTGCAGCTATGTCCAGCGAGTCTCATGACTTCCTGTTTCTTTTTGTTTCCAGGGAGACATCCAGCAGCTAATGATTGTAGCAGACCATCGTGCTGCCTATGACTACTGTGAGCACTACAGCCCTGATTGTGAAGTGGCAGTGCCCGACCAGCCTCAGAACCAGGACCCCAACACAGATGAATATGTGAGTAACAAGACCTTTATTTTAAGTTTCTCATCATTTTATTATGTTCCTTCTAACTCTGAGCTCACAAGGTCATTACCCTGCAGATAACTAGAGGTAATTTTGGTGTAGAGAACTACCAAGTGTTCTCATGGCTGACCTTACTCAAGGAAGTTCATTTCCCTTAATCTATAATTGTCTCTAATACTCAAATCAGATCTCAGCTGGATCCTGTGCTGAAAAGAGCCTCTTGGCTTATACAAGAGAACTGCACTCTGCCAGAGGAAAGTGCTGACTGGAAGAACAGGGTTATCAGGCTGTGCAGTTAGTTAATAATGTTCAGGAATGATGTGGTGCCTGCCTAAGCCTGCATCCCTGCACCACTGCACTGAATACCAATACGCTGCGTGCTGATTAAAGGCGTGTCGGAGAGGTGTTAAAAGATGGACAGGAAGCTGCTCCTCTTGACCTTTGCCTCGCCCCGGGGCCTGTCAGCACGCCTGCGAGATAGACAAAAACTTGACCCGCTTCTTGTCTCTAAAGATGTGTGACAGATTCATTAAGCGAGCACTGGAAAAAGTAATTTGTCATTCAGTCGTAACAAGTTGCAACAGGCGGATGCCGCGTGAGGTTTTCCGAGAGGAGAAGGCATTCCTGTGTGCGCCTGATCGATGGCCAGTCTGTCACACATACATCAGCCAAGACCCGGCAGCAACAGAGCAGTGGATCATGTTTTAGAAATCATGTTTTTAATAAATGATGGTTATTTTTTTCTCTCTCAATCACACTCCTTCTCACTGTTTGTGTCATGTTTCTCTCCTTCAGAACACAGAGGACAGCTACTACTACGAATACCCTTACTACGAGGACGTGGACGGCAAGGCTTTTGAGGCGACGGCTGACGTAGAGGCACCCACAACAGAAGTGAAGGTAGTCTATCAGTATATATATGTTGCCATGCAAGGACTTTATATATTAATGTGTATAAAATCATATTTAGAGCCTGAAACAGGGATTTTTGAGACATTTTTCACTGTTATGACAATGCAAAGGTACTCAAAAGTCTGTTTTTTATGAGGCTTTTATTAAAGAATATTATTATACGTTATACATAGAATGAATGTATGAAAACAGGGAAAATACTGAGAAAATAGAAACAGAATGAATTAACATCACTACAGTCAGTTGCTGACCATTTAAACAAAGAATAAATGTTAAATGAATGAAACACTAATACCATTTCTAAATAGCCCCCGGTGTTGTTTTTCTTTTTTGCATGTTATGTTCTGTAAAAGCCGTTTTTATATCAAAGGGTTTTGGACAAGTCAAACACTGATACTGATAGTTGATGATAGTCTGTGGTAGGCCAATATCTGCCAATAATGTTGGCCTTTTAATATATTGCTTCAATCTTATAATTTATTGTTTCAAATGCTCCAAATTAACCATGAAGTCTGTGCCTTACAGGTTATTGATGGAGACAGCGTGGTGACCACCGTGAAGGAGGTTTTGGGGGGCGGCTCTCAAGGCGGCAAAGTGACCAAAGTGATCTCGTCTAGCTCCTCCTCTGGCTCCTCCTCTGGCTCATCTGCTGGCTCATCTGCTGGCTCATCTGCTGGCTCATCTGCTGGCTCGTCCTCCAGCTCTTCATCAAGCTCTTCATCAAGCTCTTCCAGTACTGCCACTGGCGGAGGGGACGCCTACGGAGAGGAGACGAGCCCCTACGACAGCTATGACGGCTACGGCAACTACGAGACCTACTACGACGAGTCCACGGCGTCGCCCGATGGAGACACCACTCGCCGTGTCACTATCACCAGCACCAGCATCGGCACCGGGGGAGACCTGGATCTGGG
The DNA here is from genome assembly GCA_903364295.1 of Serranus cabrilla. Taxonomy (NCBI): domain Eukaryota; kingdom Metazoa; phylum Chordata; class Actinopteri; order Perciformes; family Serranidae; genus Serranus; species Serranus cabrilla. The sequence goes on along the minus strand of CAFUXE010000169.1, from coordinate 290,625 downwards.
AGCAGGGGGGAAGATTGACTTGGGTGCAGGGACTGGAATGGAAAGGCGGGTCATCACCAGCGGAGGAGGAGGATCTACAATTACCATCTCCAGCAATAAGACATCAGTAGGTTGACATTAATAAAGTGTATTTATAAGCTGTTAAAAATCAAATTCTTCACTCACTTGCTCTCTTGTCTTGGATCCATTAGTAAGGGCTTCTTTGGGTCCTTGTTAGTGTTATAATCCACAAATCCACATGGGGGAAGCAAAGCCAATGTGGATGTATTTAAAATGCCACCATGAAGTAATAAAGGCTTTAATAGAAATTTTTATTGTTGCAGATTTAGGAAAATAATGGACCACGCTAAAACAATTAGAAAATACATCTGCAAATATTTTGAGAATCGTTTTTTCAAGTTCCATCTCACTAAACTCACTATCTTTGGGTTTTGGACAGTCGGTAAGCCAAAGCTAAACATTTAAAGATTGCCACTCAGGCTTTAGGAATTTGAGATACAGAATTTTCCTGACATTTAATTGAAAAAATTATTTAAATAACTAGTAGGGTGCTTGGTTAAGGTTCTCCTAAGGCCAAATGCCATATCCCGCAATGTTAACAATAGTGAAATATAATCAATGAATCCGACCTGTGATGCAGATCAAAATTCTATGGGTTCTTCCTTGATCCACGCTACACCCTTTCACCAAATTTTATGAAAATTGGTCAAGTAGGTTTTCCAATATTCTGCTGACAAACAGACAAACTGAACCTAAAACATAAAATCCTTGGCGGAGGTGGAAGTGGAAATAGCCTCTGTTTGAAAAAGCGATGCAGTAAATGTGGCTTTATTAACTATTTTTGTGTTTTTATAGGTTGGAGGTGCCTACGATGACTACAGCGACGGATATGATTACAACGTGGACGGCCATTACACCACTGGTGGTGGAGGTGGAGGCAGCAGCAGCAGCACTGTGCACATCAGTGGTGGAGGTGGAGGTGGCGATGGAGGAAGCAGCAGCAGCAGCAGCACAGTCCACATCGGAGGCGGAGGCAGCAGCAGTTCTACCATCACCATCGGAGGTGGCGGTGGATCGGCCAGCGCCGGCACCGGAGGAGGTGGATCGGTCGCCACTGGAACGGGCGGGGGAGCCGGCGGTGACTACAGCGACCTGGAGGATGGATTCAAAGAGGAGCACCTCAGCAACTATGATGATTTAGGAGCTTATGAGGGCTACGATGACCTCGATGAGTACAGTGACAAAGAGAGCCAAGTGCTGCCTGCTCAGACCGATGAGTACTATGGACAGGTGAAGAATACTTGGTGAAAACATGATCTAGAACACTGGTTCTCAACCCGGAGTCTGGGGACCTCGAGGGAGGCTTGAGGGAGTTCTAGGGGGCCCCAGAAACAAGTTTATTTGACTATGTATAAGCCCACTTTGAGGACGATAATAGAATTCTGGTCATAATCACAGCTCTTTATGGGTGATTTTAGTAGTCCTTGACACAGAAAGGGTTGAGAGCCACTGATCTAGAAGATGAGGATGAAAGCATAATGGGGATGCTGAAGAGGAGGGTTGGCTGATTATGTTTCTGTGTGTGTTTGTGGCGTTTAGGTCGACGGAGCCCGTGGCGAGAAGGGACAGAAGGGAGAGCCTGCTGTTATTGAGCCTGTGAGTGTCTACTATTTGAACAACATACTCGAGCAACAGATGCAGGCTGCGCGGACTTGTGTGCACGTCGATGTTTATGTTTGCAAGTACATATGTATGATCCACATCCAAACACCATCCAAACCCTCACTTCTGAGGGAGAATCCTGAGGCCAAACACACTCATCGAGACCTTTCTCAGAGTGCGCCCGGGCAACGTCTCGCTCCCGCTGGTCAACAGGACTACAGCATAAACATTTGGAGAACAGCCATGGAGGGATTGTCAATAATCTCTAAACACAGTGTGGGTAGTGTGTAAACACAGGGGGGAGACGGAGGGAATACAAGGAGAACAAAAGGAAGTCGTTTTCCTGTTTCTCTGCCAAAAACAAAAGCTTGTTTAAATGCAAACAGGTGGAAAACATCCAACCTGATGTAGGTGCTCATACAGTATACACAGGTTAGGACAGCTCCCCTGGTGTGCAAAGGTGTATAAAACACAGAAGGAGTGTATGTCTCTAATACAGCTACAGCTGCTTCACTTCAAACAAATGTCACTGAACTCAAGTGAGTATACATCCCTCTGTGGCTGAGTGTCTTTATGTTTATGTGTGAGAGCAGAGAGGAGTGTGTGTGTCCAAGTCATCCTCCTCCATGTCCGTGTGTGTGAGTGCATGTTCAAAGACTCATTACCAACCAAATTTGTGTACACATCACCA
>CAFUXE010000169.1:258310-288115 GCA_903364295.1 Serranus cabrilla | reverse complement strand
AGTGTCAGAGATCAGCTGCAGAGTTTGGGGGTTGATGAAAAACATCACATAATTCGCATAAGTTTGGGTGATGTGTGGGTTTGTGTCCTCATAACAAAACAGGAAGCCAAAATGTTACCACAAGAGTAAACAAACAAAGCAATATCTCTGCAGCCACAGAGCTGCAACAATGCATCTGCGAGTCACATGTCACCCATACTGATGTGACTTTGGATGTTTTATGGTACATATGATAGAAATACATTTGCATTGAACATCCATGTTCATTAAAGCACAGAAACATGTGTAAACTGGCTTTATATAAGAGCTGATGTGAGCTTTATTTGATACTGTTGGGATAATTGGACGCAGATGCAATATTTGTTATTATTCCATATTACAAATAATTGCTATTTTGTTTACTTTTATAACACTAACCAGAACCAGAAGAGATAAGGAATCCACTGGTACCAAGCTATGATATCCTGCTGGTAAATAAAAGTTTCCAAACATTTTCAAGTCATTTTCAAAAAAGGCCCGTGACCTCTGACCTCAAGATATCTGAATGAAAATGAGTTCCCTTTAGGAACAAATATCCACAAGTGAAAGCTTTGTTTTTTTAGATAATTAATTGTGATAAGTCACAGCAAATTGTCTGTGAAGTTTTTCAGTATTTTTTTAGTAATGCTTTTAAGTGCTATTTTGTAATTGTCATAGTTTTTCTTTGAACAAAAATGCTGCATGTTTTTCATCAACTACAATAAAAACAATTAGTGCTAAAGAACAATAAACACTAAAAAAAGGGAAATAATCCTAAAAAATAGAAAAAACTGCTACCTTATATTCATGCGTGATCAGGTTTTTAATCCGACAGTATGAACAGATTAATCATTTTTATCAGTGCGTCCCTCAGCCTGTCCGGATAGCAGAGCACCTCGGGGCGTCATCGCCCTCCTGTTCTCTGTGGATTAATAGCAAACAGAAATGACAGGCAGGAATGTACATTAAGTTGAGATGAAAGGTTGATATTGAGGTGTGTTGGGACATGCATTCATGTACACTTACCCCCTTTAACCAAAGCTGGGAGTTAATGAACACACAATCTGCTGGTGGGTGCATCTGTACCCGGTGAGATCACTGCACTCAGACATGAGCTTATAAATGAGGAAATGAGATAGTTGTGGCAACTCTTGTGTAACTGCTTTGCTTGTGTGTTTTCAGGGGATGCTGGTGGAGGGTCCGCCTGGGCCTGAAGGGCCAACAGTAAGTTCCTTACTCCCTCTCTTTCCTCGTCCTCATTTTTCTGTATAATCTCTGTTTATAAATAAAAGCTGATAACAGTTTATGTCACCCATTCTTCCACTCTGTGCATACTACGTCCAGAAAAATTCACATTGTAGCTCCTCGCTGTGAAAATCCCCGGCTGCCTGATTTGTAATGCAAAGGGAGTGGCCAAAACAGTTCCCCCTGAAGAGATATGGACTTGCACAGATGTTGAAGAGCTTAATTATTTATCTAGGCCGATTTTTTTCAGACACAGTTGCTCTTGACACCCTGCAGATGGAGTCCCACAGAGGCCAGCCATTCAAGCGTTGAGCTATAGACAAATAAAGAGCGCCTCACAAAGAATTTACAACTCAACAAGCTGTCCCATATTGCCTCATGCATTCCTTTCTCCCATGTGTGACCACTTTGCAAGTTATAGGCGAGAACTTTTAGTGGAGCAGCTATGACTCGTACTTTGTGATGCATAATGTATGTGCGATGTTTGTAAAGTGAGATCTTTTGCTTAACGTAGGGCCTCCCCGGACCCCCAGGTTCTTCTGGCCCACCAGGCAGTCCTGGAGATTCTGGAGAGAGGGTGTGTTTGCATCATACACTGATTTCCAGCTCTAAAAATACATCAATATTCTGTCTATCTGTGTGCTCATGCTCCTGTTATTTTCCATGTAAGGGTCCTCCGGGTCGTCCTGGTCTTCCTGGTGCTGATGGTCTGCCAGGACCCGCTGGAACTGTCCTGATGCTGCCTGTAAGTAAATTACAAAAATAGGAAGCACTGCGTGTTTACCTCGCTTAAAGCACTAAAACGTTTTCCATGATCCTTGTTTAGCCTTGTGTAAAGCCAAGTATGATGTATCTTTCTCTGTTTTATCAATAACTCTGACATGTGGCTTACACGCTGTAGTGAAATGAAGGGGGTTTCCTTTGAAAACATGTTTGATGGGCCTGTCCCGAACAAATATTTATCATGTAAATGTGTGCTTGAGCAGCTCCTTGTGGTCTGTTTAGTAAGTGGGATAGCGCCCTTTTCTAACACCCCACTCTCAGTTGTTTTGAGTCGCATTAAAGGACTTACAAAGTTTTAACGTACTCCACATTCTTTAGCCAGAATTTAAGCTATCCTATCCTTCCAGGAAGTCGTCCCGCTATAGACAGGAAGCAGATCGGCGCTGTCGGCTCTCTCTGTAGCTTCAGCTGCGTCCAATGATTCCGCGACAGTAACGCAGCCGCGCTAACGACTTCCTGCGCCGTCTACCTTTTCCACTTTCTTCCCCTTGTACTTGGAAGATGCCATATACTGCTGCTGGTGGATCTGATTAGTTGTACAGATGTGAAGTTGCGGTCCACAGAGCTGTCTGGGCGAGCCATGAGGCGAGCTCCGTCTGGACAGGAACTCCAGCCGTTCTGGTGTATCCACTGGCAGAAAAGCACAGCTTGAAATCTGATCCTTGAGCTCCGAGGCTAATGGGAAACATGCATTGTTGTTTCACCAGAGAACTCTTTGGCTTGGTGTTAAAAACATGGACTCAACATTACGGGGTTAAATAGCAAATATTAGCTCTATATTCTTGCTTTAATAGTCCTGTGAATAGTGACGCATCCTGTCCTTATTTTCTGTGCACAGTTTGTTCCACCACAACTTAGTGTTGTGTGAAAATATTAATGCATTTTCCATCAGTGTTTTTCTCTCTACTTGGCCTCGCTCGTCTGCAATTTGACGGAGCAGAACATTTTGTTCAAGGTTCGATGATGCATCGGTAAAGAAATGCATTATTGACTGAAGGATGACAGAAAAAAAGCTGAAAAGAAAAAGAATCAAACACAGACCAAAAGGCTCTCAGATTGGCAGGCTGAAAAAAAAAAGAAATGGCTGCGTGTAGTTGATTGTAACTAAGATAGCAAAAGGGAGGGCCAATATTTAATCAAACTCAGCAGAATTTATTTATGCAGAAGAAACTGTGGGGTTTGCACAAGGCTTGTGAGACACTGGGTCTGTGATGGGTGAGCTGCAGTAGATCTGACTCAGCCCTGATGTTCTGAATCAACTGTTTGTATTTGGCTTCTTGGTTACAATGTTATTATGATGGTGAAATCCTGCACAGCATTTCACTGTTGCTGTGCATCTGTAAACTAACTGAGAATCAGCCTCCTGAGGACGGTGCTATGTAACCCAGCCCGAGATGCCTGGCCCACACAAACCTGTGCTGCACCACAAACCTGGAGCTTCACCTACGCTGCAATGCCGGCTTCTCACCACCAGATGCCAGTAGAATTCGAGGCTCGCAGCCTGCAGACGCTGCCTGTGATGGTGCTGGTTTGACAGCTGGAGGCTGATGCCTGGTTTCACATCTGTTGCATCGTTTCAGGATCGGGACCCTGTATTAAATGCATGTTGTTGGGAATAGATTAAAATCTTACTTTCTGCAGCAGTGGCCATTCCACATTTTTCACAGCTATTATTTTTTGTCAGTGCTGGTTTCATCTGTGCTGCAGTGAAGACTCACCAGTCTGTGATTCCCTCCATAGTTCAGATTCAGCGCTGGAGGTGACTCTGGACAGAAGGGACCTGCTGTGTCAGCACAGGAGGCCCAGATGCAGGCCATCATGCAGCAGGCCAGGGTAACAGTTCACACATGAACACACTGTAACAGTCAGGGTTATACTATACTTAGTAACACATGTATTTTTTTGTGAATATTTTTCCACTCCTTCCTTTTTATTCTCATATTTAAATTTTCATACTTATATTTAAAAAAATGAAAAACTTAAACGTGTAAAACGTGCAAAATTCTGAATAAGTGTATATATTTACAAAAAAACGTACATTTCCCATTTAGTTTTTATTATTTTTTAGAGCATTTACACATTTTTTTATGTTGATTTTTTCCTCAATTCACTAAACTTTCTTCTCAAATTAAATGTCTTACTTTTAAGTAAATGTATTATTATTTATTAATTTTTTTTTTCCTTTTTTCATTCTCATATGTACATTAGTTCATTTTTTCCTCTTTGTGTCTATTGTGCTTTTCATACATCATTGATAACATCATTGATACTCCTTTATTTTTATTACTAAATTTTTACAGTTTACTGATTCTAAAAATGTTAGTCTTATAAGTCTTATAAACGTTTTTTTTTTACAGTGTCGCCACTTTCTTTGGAGTTGTATCACCCTGCATTTTCTCATAATGTTGCATAATTCATACAGTTTCACACACAAAACAGACTAAAATTCACTTCCAGCACTCACACGTATAAATTAATGTCATACATCAGCTACATGTACAGCTTGTAATCTTCCATTCTTAATCTATATTTCTCTAATCCTTTCCCTCCTGTGTTCAGCTGGCTATGCGCGGCCCCACCGGTCCGATGGGTTTGACTGGCAGATCCGGCCCTCTGGTTTGTATTTCAAAGCACCTCGCGACAAACACACTCACAATCAATACGAAACTGCACGTCAAGAAATGTAATCAACAGCTTTTACACAGTGGCTGAGCTGAAACTTTTATTAGCTTAGTGTCCATTAAACCGTCTGTTGTTTTTCCTGTCAGGGTCCTCCTGGTGTCTCGGGACTTAAGGGAGAGTCTGGAGAAGCAGGTCCTCAGGTATGAGATATAATACTGCAAAATGTATTTTTTAACTCAATTTTTGAAAACAGAAGCAAATCAAACCCATTTACAAATGAATTATTAAAGTATTGTAGGTTTACATAAGTTCCAACATTTTTTTAAATTCTCTTTAAAGTAGAATAATATGCAACTTTGCTTGTTTTAATATGGTATTCCCAGGATGTATATATATAAAGACATGGAAATAAGAATAAAGAAATGCTTCTGTGTTTAATATGAGTGTTTTGGTTTCAGGGACCTCGTGGACCTTTGGGATCCCCTGGACCCCATGGAAAGCCTGGCAGAAGGGTAAGCATGACACAGACTGAACAGAGAGCATTAAAGCATGCGACATATCACTTCCTGATACAGAACAACGTGCATACAGGCCGTTAAAAAGTCTATTATCTGGATTATGAAGTTACTTTTATAATGTTGCATTAACTTCACTCTGGGAATCTTTTGTATTGATTACATGGAACCACTGATGCAAAATGTGCAATCGTTCATCACCCAGTGCAGTTCTGTGTAGTCGTGTCCAGTTAAATGTGAATAAATTCATTTACTTTGCAAGTCTGGGACTCCAGTTTCCCTTCATATCCTTTGTTGAATCCTGCAGAAATGTACATCCTTTAGTGCTGATTTAAAAGCCAGGCAGATTCTAGTCTTCATTGTACATTCACAGTGATGTCTGTTATGTAACTGTTGTTATTTTTACAGGGTCGTTCTGGAGCCGACGGTGCCAGGGGCATGCCGGGACAGTCTGGACCCAAGGTACCTTATCAACCACATACATAATGCACCTTATTTCATAATGCCAGTTTAAAAAAGTGTGTTTTTGAAGCCTGTACAAGAGGCATGCAACCTGATTTTTTCTCTTTGCTCTTCAGGGAGACAGAGGGTTTGATGGTCTGGCCGGACTTCCTGGTGAAAAGGGACACAGAGTAAGTTCTGTTGCGGGGCTTTAAAAGTGTGTTTTTTAATGATAGTCACTGTTAAAGCTAAATGTTTGTTGTCACAGGGTGAATCTGGCCCCTCTGGACCCCCTGGAGCTACTGGAGAGGATGGAGAAAGGGTAACACAGAACATTTATCATTTCACATCTCTGTTTCCTTTATTTCCTAAGAAATAGAAAGTGCATGTCTGATGTGTCCCATCTCAGAAATTACTCCGAGTTGAACTTCCTCCTCTTACCAAACTCAACCTTTTTTTGTCAGCACCTGAATTTCCGCTTCCACTCTCTCACTCAATTTTCTCCTTAATATGTTTTGATCTCCGTGCACCTTCATCTGCTTCTAATCTCCCTCGCCATCCTCATTACCCACAGCTGATGCAACCTGATCCCCTCTTTCCCCGCTTTTTCTTTGTGCCTTCCCCATTATCTCTCGATCCTCGCAACACACACACACACCCTCACTTTCTCCTCCATTATCATTCACTGTCTGCTCCACACTCTGACCCGTTCTCTCTTTTTCCCAGGGAGATGATGGAGAGATCGGACCCAGGGGACTTCCTGGTGAACCAGTGAGTGATCACATGTATTACATTCAGCCTTAGACTGAGAGATGGTGTGATAGAGCCGAGAGGGCCCATCATGTCACTGCGTTAGCGAACAATCAAATGATCTGATGATCTCGTATATCATCTTGCACGCTGCAGCCTCTGTTCATAGTCATATAAATGGAGATTTTTTTTTAGCTTTATATGCTAGAAAGTGCATGTTGATGAGGCTTTGCCCGTGCTTCATCTGCACAAGAGAAGCTTTGGAGGTGAGGAATGCAGGCAGCTCACATCAAGCTTGTTATAATAGCCTCCCACTCTCTCAGGCAGGATATTCCCCACGGAGGGGGAGGAAGGCAGGGGAGGAGAAACCACCAGAAAGCCCTTTGTATCTGCTGCTATGACCGGTTTTGTCCACCAGGGTGTGCCACGTTGGTTTGAATTCACACTGGCAGGACAATAGGTCTTGTTAGGTAACTGTAGCTGTGAGGCAAAGCACAGAAATTCAAAGTAATGTTTGATAGGCATAGCTGTGGGGAATTAATGTGTAGTAAAGGAAAAAAAAGAAGAGGTTTCATCAGCTTTCCCTCACAATCTGACTCTGCTGAATATCCTCAAGGACATTCGGGAAGTCAGGTTGTTTCCAGAAGTATAATTTTGAAACTTGATTTAGCTGAACGTGTTTAATAATTCAACAGACCTTTCACAGGTGTGGTATCATTCTCAATCTCATTTTCCTTCCTTTTTCCTAGGGGCCCCGTGGTTTGCTGGGACCAAAAGGACCTCAGGGACCTCCTGGACCCCCTGTGAGTCCCCCTACCCTCCTCTAACCTTTTCATATCCATGCTGCTACAATAGATTTACTGTTTACACAGCAGAATCATTTTTTTTTACCATCTCATGGAAGAAAAGACACTGCAAACACCCACAGGGAAATACAGAACTCAATATATTTCAGACAGAATGCACAAAGAGCAGCATATGTTATTGAGTTTACCTTCAGCATTTCAGACAAACGTCTACAGCCGAGCAAACTTTAACCTGATGTTTATATTGTTTCAGCAGATTTGATTTAATGCGGACAGTGCGCATCAATCAGGAAGCTTATTTTTAACTGATATTCCTGTGCAGGATCGTGAAACATCACATGCAATAAATCAAACGCTGCAGATGCAAAAAGTCATTTGTGTTTTGTAGAGGTAACACTTTGTAAATATATGATTTCCATGTCTGTTTAGGTTAAGTAAATAAGAATGAAAGTGTTTATTGCATTCAGTAACTGGCTTTAATAGAGCCATCAGGACTTGTTTTTATAGGTAGAAAATAGGGCTTGTAAGGAGATTTTGAAAAAAATAATCAAGAGAATTATCTCCTTTTTTCTTCGAGGACCTGCAGGGTTATCTCTGCAACACAACAATCCTTCATTTAGAATTGCGTTTTGACACATATTTTGCCTTTAAAACTATTGCTCCTCCAGTGATATTTGGATATTGCAGCAGTTAATTTCAAGAAAATATACATTTATTGTTCAGACCTGATAGAAAGTGCCGTTACAGTTCCAATACAGTCATTCCCCGGCTGCAATGATGGTGCAGAGACGCCGCGTTTCAGATAAATAGCGGATACAGGTCGATTCAGACAGACAGTGAAGTTTTTTGAACATTTAGCTTCGTAATATATTCCTGTTCGACAGCTTTTCAAAACACAAGAACGATAAAAGACAGTGTAGGATCAATCACAAAGATACAGAGGAAAAGTATCCTGATAAAGTAATAAGCACAGAATTAGAAGGTAAAAGGGAGAAAAGAAAAGAACAAAAGAGCAGTAAGATGGAAAGCATAACATAAAAGCAAGTCTATAAAAGTGGGTTTTAAGAAGTGATTTAAAAGAAGTTTCCGAGCCGACTTAATTCCAGCACATTATTACAAGTTTTACACTTTTTGTTTTAATACATCCACATTACACTGTGAAAAGTTTAGATGAAAGACACCCAAATCTCTCGTATAAAGCTTTGAAAGCGGGTGAAATTCCACCCGAGGGCACCCAAAACACAAGTATGAACTTTGAAAATTAGCATAATATGTCCCCTTTAAATGAGTCTCCAGCTAAGTGAGTGAGATTTACCAGCTCCAAGTGCACCCAAAATACTCACCTGTTCAGCGTGTTACAGATGAGCTGCCCTTTCCTTTTATCTGCTGAATGTTGTTTCCGTCTGCTCTCCTGCAGGGTGTGACTGGAATGGATGGCCACCCTGGACCCAAAGGAAACATCGTAAGTGAAGCTGGATGTGATTCAATTGCTCATATTCACTATCAGGAACTCAACGCACCTGTCACAGGAAGTGAAATATTTTACCCTTGAATTCACGGTATGGCCACACAAGCTCACTCTCTGTCTCAGCAGCACCATCACAGGATACTTAGCAGATAATGAAGAATAGGCCGGCTGTGTTTAGATCCATTTGAGCAGTCCACCACAGCCAGTTGTATCATTCCAGGTCAATTTGGTGCAGCGCCTGACTGTAATGAGAGAATACCTGGCTGCTGCAGCAGCTTGTCTGTTCTGTTGGGAATGTTCCAACTAGGTAGAGATGGAAGATCAACAGCTTTCCTCCGCTCTTGGACCGGAGCGACATAATTGATTGCCAGTTATCTGAGAGGGAATGTGTTTTGTGTTTGTGGTTCAGCAGTTTCTGTCATTACGAAAGTAGGTGTGAGAATGTGTGTGTGTGTGTCTTCTACCTTGAGCCGGAGCCAGATATTGTGCTATTTGCCTGTTTATGTATAAGAAGGTAATAATGCGGTGATGCGCTGTTGGACAGCTTCTGATTTATATCTGTTGAAAGCAGCATTTCACTTTTAATGGACCATATGGAGCAACAAATCACTCTCACCTTCACGTGGGAAGTAAATAAAGCAATTCATCTTAGTATTTGTGATGAGGTCTCTGAAATGAACTTGTTTTTTTTCTGTCAGGGACCTCAAGGAGAGCCAGGACCTCCTGGACAGCAAGGCAACCCAGGCGCCCAGGTCAGTGACAAACAGGTTGTTTGACATGATGTTTCTCTCGTCCATCAAATGAAATGTTTTGAGCACTGTTTATCCGCCCCACAGGGACTCGCAGGGCCCCAAGGAGCAATCGGACCTCCAGGAGAGAAGGTAAGATATCACATCATCTCTGAAGAACAATAACACAATGTGAAACAGGCCATTTCTGCAACTCCACCGGAAAGAAAAAAATCTGCCAGCTTGATAAAATGTTAATAAACACGGACCCCAAATCTTTAAAATTGCAGGAAATTGTCTCATTCATTTGCATGAGCTGAAAGCCAAGTTGCTATCTTATTCACTTCCAAATGCTTATCACACTATTATGCAAACGCGGCCCCATCCCCAACACAGGCCCAAATAGTGCCTAGTAGGCAGTGCAGACAGATTTTAATCCTGATAGTACATTTTAATCCAATTCCAGCTAAATCACATTTGCCACTTTATATGGAGGGCATTCAGTTTATTATTAAACAGCTGAAATTTGAGAATGGATGGTTGTGTTTCTCCTGGACGTCACAGAGCTGCTAGCATGGCTTGTTTTTACAGACTTTTATGACACCTCCAGCCTTTGATTGCTGTGATGTTTTATCTGTCCTGACCTCTCCTCCTGTCTTCTGTCTAGGGTCCTACTGGAAAGCCAGGTTTGCCAGGAATGCCAGGAGCTGACGGTCCACCGGTGAGTTCATATATATCACACATAGAAACATGATGCAGCCTCTCTGCTCCACCTGGCCGGAGGCAGAATGTTCTCAACTTGTCAGTATCACACATCCTCATATACCCCATATAATAAAAATGAATGGAGGGAATTTCTTCAAATTTGGCACAAATGTTCACTTAGACTGGAGCATGAGGATTAGCATTTGATGGTCAAATGTTAAAGGTCATGTCTGTCATTTCATCCACTAATTAGAATACATTTCACACAAATGTCTAATAGGATCAAATTATAGTGGAATGAAGTTTTATATTCTGAAGGTCAAAGGTCAACTTGACATGGCCATCAATTAATTAAAGCTGTAACTCAGAAACAGGAGAGTTTTGACCATATTTCACATCTGGTGGGACACTGAAGGGGTGAATCTAATGTAATGAAACCCCATAGTGCATAAATCACCATCAAAACAACCTTAAGATAAATTACTATTAATTAATCTGGCAGCCTTTGAAAATGGCCATATTTTAATGACATTATCAATGGTTGAATGTACTTAAGTATAATTATAAATAAAATATTGGAGTTTTTCCATTTAATGTAACTTTTTACTTCTACTTCACTACATTTTAAGTCAAATATTAGTACTTTTTACTCCACTACATTTAGCTGCCAGCTTCAGTTAAGTTTCAGGTCGACATTTCAAATGAAAAACACGACCAATTTAAAGATTTAATTAAATCTCATAACAGATTATTAAGTAATTAAACTGAGCCGTACCTTGAGAAAATGAAAACACTGCTTGCATCAATAATAATAATCCAATTTAATACACTTGGAATAACAATAATGAATTGTGCATCTGCATAATGAGTACTTTTACTTTTGATACTTTAAGTTCATTTTTTATGCTGATGCTTTTGTACTTGCTGAAGTATATTTTATATGCAGGACTTTTACATGTAGTGGAGTAATTCACAGTGTAACAACACATATAATCTGTAACTACCCGACCCTAATGTTAAGTCTTTGTTCACTACTAAATATTATATGAGCTAGACTGCAGTAATTTGCCGAAACTGTTAAAAAACTCCACATTCAAATGTTTAAAAACCACTGAATACACTTAAAACACACTGGGATAATGATTTCTCTGAACCATATGTTTGAAACCACGCATTTACACAGCTGTGTAACAGTGGAACAACCCGCCCACACGCACGCAAACACTCTCATCCCCGTCTTTGCACAGACAGCACAGAAGACACCTGCGCTAATGGCAGGTGTGCTTCAGAAGGCGCCAGGTGGCCCCGGAGAGAGGCTGTGAAATATGAATAACTGTAGCGGGAGAGAGGGACACACTGATGTTGTAGATTTGTTGAAAGAGAGGAGTAAGAGACGGAGGAGAGCGGACGATGTCCCCTGCTCCTTTAATGGCTTTCAGAGTCTTTCTGGAGTAGAAAAAGCTTTCCACTATTTACACACTCAGCCTTTTTTTTTGTTTTCATCCATTTGTTGCATCGCCCATCAACCTCAGTATTCCCTCTCAGTCTCAATGCTCCCTCCTCGCCCCTCGTTTCTGTCCTCTCTTGTATTTATTTCCTTCTCCATCCTCTCCCATGTCACTAAAAACCCATCAGAGGCTTTGCAGAGCTCCTTTGTCTCACGAGAATGCAATCAATTTCCTCCCACTTTTCTTCCCTTTTTACCGGACATCCAAATGAGATGTGTGTGTTTTTGCATCTTCTGCATTGTGTGTTGGCACACATGCATGTACAGTATGTGCATAATGTATTGTGAAATCCCAATACGGCCGTCTCGGCTTTTAGAGCTCAGTAATAGCTGATAGTGCCTCTATAATACTCGTGCATTGAGGTTAAAAAATCCCAAATGAGATGAACTATAAAAGGCTCTTATTCCAATTTTCCAGTTTGATACATCCTCACATGGTTTTACAACTCCATCACTCAGTTATAGGGCGTGTTGTAGTATTTATGGCGGTGATTATTCTGGAATGAGATGCAATAATATTTCTCTTAATAATTCACAGGGTCACCCCGGAAAGGAAGGACCTCCCGGAGAGAAAGGACACTCCGTGAGTTTCATTTCTCCTCTCGCTTTTTAAGCTCGCATTTGTTCAGAATGTATTTAAGCTTTTTAAGTTTCTTTCCCCTCCCTTTGTCCTAGTTCAGACACATTTGCATAAAACATTCTGCATTAATGTAGATAACGTTAGCACTGTGCATGCATGTGTATGTGTAAGCTCTCACTAAACACATGTTTCTCCAGGGCCCTGCTGGCCCTCAAGGACCCATTGGTTATCCTGGACCCCGAGGCGTGAAGGTGAGATGATTATCAAGCACTAATAAATCCATTTGTAATTTCATCAGGTAGTGTTACCCTGCAATTAACAACCGTTCTGGGCTAATAGTTGCCCATTTGCTTATTAAAAAGCCTCTGAATTAAACAATGTTATTACTTTCAAGGTTTTTTACAACAACTAGGTGTGATTTTATAAAAAGCTCTCCTTTAGCAAATTAAAAGCCCTAGTTTACTGCTTAATATCTCGGGGCTGCTTAATTTCTCCTGTCTGGAAGAGAATAGCCTCTGCTCCTGTCACAGAGACACGGAGCGATCCGAGCGATGCAAACATTAAGACAGGAAGGTCGTCTGTTCAGATCTTACATCATTCGCTCACGTAAGGTCAGAGCTAAGGTTAGTCACAGGGGCCGGTGGCGCTTCAGCCCTTCATCAGGAGCTGATATAAAACCAAGACAAAAGAAAATCCCATCAAATAAAATCCTGGAGAGAGAGTATGACTGATCCAATCATTAAAGCTTCCGCTGACAGAAGGGATCACACAAGTGGCTCGACTCCGAGCTGATAGTCCCCCAGCTACGTCTCTGGGAACATGAGACGAGTGGTCAAGAAAAGTAGTCGTGAGGATTTTGAATACTTTTATAGACAAAATACTGAATGATCAAATGCATTTATCAAACCGTGCAAAAAGTTAACTACGTCTAGTGACTTTTCTGTCTTTGAAGCTTTAATTTTAGAGCTGTACCGAAAGACGTTTTTTTGCGTTTGAAGCTCCTTTTGAGGTTTTTGATTGAAACTTCTCATGACTGTTATCATATTTTATGTCCATTACTCACAAAAAAATTCTAAAATAAAATCCTCAATTTGAATAAAGTGATAAATCGGATTAAATAGGTCCGTTTTTCTTATTATATTGAATATAAGATTTTTGTCCACAAAGATACATGTTCAATCGGCCTGTTATTACAGGTGTGTGTTACTGTTTTTTGACCACAGTGAAAATGTTTTTCGAGGGCTAAGTGCCAACAAAAATTGGAGCAGGTAAAACCAGGTTACGAATTTTGGAAATGAATGAATTTTCCATCTTTGTTCCCATATATTTTGACCTTTGGAAATATTCGGACCACACAAGTTGTAAACAATCCTAATGCAGCCACCTCTGGAACCAAACTGCACAAATATTAAAAAACTACTATTATTATTAGTGTAGCTTGATCTTTATCTGCAACTGTGCAGAAATACTGGGTTGAAACTGTAGAAAGAGAGTAAAAAGCTGTGCAGAGTTCAAATGTTGATTTAGAATTAGAGTATTAACGTTATAAATGAAGCTTTGAACTATCCAGCACAGCCCTGTTTAATTTAGTTTATAAATGTAATTGGTGAATGTGTTTCCTGCTCGTGGTGGGACTGCCTGCTTTGTAATTCCCACCCTCCTGTTTGTCCAGCATCCACCCTGTCGGCCTGTAACATTTGTCTGTTCTTGCATCACAGGGAGCCGACGGTGTGCGCGGCCTTAAAGGACATAAGGGTGAAAAGGTAAGAGAGCTCACACTTATTGGATAAGAAAGTCTTTAAAAAAGTGCCTGTGTGAAATGAAGAAGCTGTAAACTTCAGAGAAAATGTCGTATTTCTATGAATTATGCTGAACATTTGTGCTGGTCTTGCATGAAATGTTTCATGCTAATGATGATCTCAGTGAAATCCTGTAAAACTGATGCTGGTACAGAAGAGGGAAAAAAAAGGCGATCAAGAGTTTCTATGGCAACAGGGGATCTTGCCAAGACTTTGCATCTGTGTGTGTTAGTCTTTGAGTCTGCATATGAATGCCACACAAATGGTTGGAACATCTGTATTATCCCATTCTTTCTGCTTCATTACATTCAAAACTCTTTGTCTCCTTTATTCTCCGACCAGGGAGAAGACGGCTTCCCCGGATTCAAGGGAGATATGGGCATCAAGGGCGACAGGGTGAGGCTTTTTTTTGTTTATATTGCACTCAAACATCATTCAAATTAGTTGAACTTATTGGACATCTGTTAGTTAGGCACTAAATGGTCTAGTTACCATAAACACATCTCGAAGCACTTGAGAAAATCTTGATGGAAACACCAAAATTCGTAAACATTTTAAAAATGCGCATCAATGTTTTTATGCTTGCCTAAGGTGGATTTTGTCTTTTTCAATAAGTAGCTAATGCGCTAAACAAGTTGGAAACACTTCTGATATAACAAACATTTAACTCACATGACTGATCGGCTGTTTCTGCTCTGACATGGAAAAACTATTCTAAGTTGCCCAATTGAATCCAATTCACAAAGCACACAAAGTGCACAATGTACATTGACCCATATAAGCACTTTAATTCCCCAAATTCTCCTAATCCAAAATTAAAACATCAGCATTAAATACATTATATTTTCTCTAGACGAGGTTACTTTTAGTGTGAGTTTTTCGGAGATACGTTTCACTAGTCGTGGTTCCATCAACAAATTGGTTAATGGACTTAACAGAAGATGGAAACGCTTTTTGAGAATAAGTTCTGACGTAGCGAACATTTGACTCACATGACTGAGCAGCTGTTTCCAAGCTGACATGAGGGAGCAACTATAAGTTGCCTAATTAAATCCAATCCCTGAAGACTTATCTCCATTTTCTCAATTAGCAACCTCTTTTTTTTGTTTTCTTTTTTCTTCTTCTCCTGTTTACTGATGGATTAGCCACAGTAATGCATTACACTGCCATCTTCTGACCAAAGTACGTTTCTGCAGCTTTGTTTATTTGCTCTAAACCAGTTGAAGGAAACACTCCTAATTTCCTTTAATGCGACATTTCAAAACGTCAACTTCAAAATTCTCTTTGACTTTACTAGGATTAGTTTTGTATGAGGGTGACCTGAACTAACTGAAAGCCCCAACCACTCCTGAGACGTTAGCCCCTCATGACCCCTGACTGCTGTGGAATTGTGGGTAATGAGCAAACAGAAGGTGTTGCTCCCTTTGCCAGCTGTTTACGTGAGCACTTTCCATCTCCCCCTTCTGCCACTTCCCAGGCAAGTCCTAACCTCGACAACTTACAGGGAAAAAGTTTGACAGGTGTACCCAAGAAACGGCTTCCTTCTCCGAGCAGCGTTAGGGATTTACGATGTCAAGTCGTTGGAAAACAGTCTTTAACAGTGAGAAACATAACTCGCTCCAAACTGTACTTCAAACATCAATCCCCCAATCCCTGACCAGGCTGTCTATAGCTGAGTACAGAAAGGAAGGAGAAATCAATGGCACTCTAAACCCCTTCAAACCCGGGAGAGAGACACAGGGCTCCGGCCTGTTTTCCTCTGGAGATGCAGCAGATCCAGATGAAAGCAAGGATTTGAGGAGGCCCTCTGTTCTGGAGGAGACACACATGGACTTGAATCTAAATGACTCATTTTTAAGCATGCCTATGAAAGGGTGTAAATGTGTGTGTGTGTCTGTGTGTGTGAGTGAGTGCTCAATTTAAAGTGTTCTCTTTGATGAGCTTGCAAGTGCGAGTCAAGTACAGTTTGCTTGATGCCGTTTAATGTGTACTTGAGTGTGCGGGGTGTGTGTGCGCGCACTTGGCCACTCGTGCGGCTCCGCACAAGCCTATAACCAGATACCTTTCATACGCCACTGGGTCTCCACAGCAGCGACTGGTTGTCAGAGCGAGTTTGTACCCTGTCATTTAGTGAGTGTCCTGCTAGAAGCGGAGCACGCTTACAGAGCGGAGCAATAATAGGATCGCTAACAGCTCTGAGGGGCAGTCGGAGAGGGAAAATAGCTTTACCTCGGAACTTTACACATGCAGCGGTTTTAAAAGGATGTCCTGAGCTACCATGGTGAAAATGTTACCACATGATGTTACAATGTATATTGAATGACTTTGCTGGTAATATCCCTAAAATATTTTTCAAAATCTTACATTTGTCTCTACAACATGAAATATTGAGGACTAAATAAGCAATACTTAAAGGAAAAGTGGGGGGAAGAAATCATCTTTAGGTATTTTTTATTAAGAGTAAAGTTGGTGAACTCAATTCATTGCTAACTTAAGCAAATAACTCCACATTTCTGAAGACTGAAAAGAAAAAATGGAGAGAATTGCTCGATGGACGACGTGTCTCTATGTCCTTTTGCCGAACAAATATGAAGCCAAAATATGCCAGTTAGTTAACCATCGGTGATGCCATTTGGTGAGTCTGCACCATAATGATCGGACAGCAGAGCCATGGTATGCAGTCAGGAAAAGCTGTCAATCATGACACGACACCATGTTTTCTAGCAACCAAAAAATCACCAGAAAGATGAGAACTTGAACGTACACTAGTGTGATAAGAACTACATAAAAAGGTCATAAACCATCTATGGGAACCATATGTGTACTTTGATACCATGACCCATCAGTTAACATGGAGGGGGTGGGGTTTATGACCTATACTGCAGCCAGCCACCAGGGGGCGATCAAGCTGTTTTGGCTTCCTCTTTGGGTCAACACAGTCCACAGGGTTCATGATCTAAACAGTTGAGGTATTAAAATAAATTAAACAAATTTGGCTTTTTCTTATGGTTCATGATGAGGGAAGTACATGAAACATGCTTTTTGGCCTTATGGATGCACAGGTAAATATATTTGGGGAGAAAAACTGAATGTAAACACGAGAGCGAGAAAACTCGGCATGGTAGCTTTTAGGAATGTTATCACTTCTAAGAATGTAGTAAATGTTTAGGCCTAATGCTGACAGTGGATCTGATGCTTCATGTTGAAGTGCAAAGGATGTGACATTTGTGCTTTCTGTGTTTCCAGGGAGAAGGAGGACCCGCTGGACCCAGAGGAGAAGACGGTCCCGAGGGACCAAAGGGTCGCTCAGGTCTCCCAGGAGATGCTGGCCCTCTTGGCCCCAACGGAGAGAAGGTAAGGTCCTTTTTTCCGGTTTGGCTTCCCTAGTCGATACCAAGATACTGTGCCATCTGACTGATAAAACATGATAAAAAACAAGCTGTAATTTTGTATCAGCCATGTTTGATCTGGGATGATAGCTCAGCAGGGCTTAACAAGGAAAATAGTTTTTCCAATCGTTCTTTTCTGAACAACAACCGATTTTTCATTGCTGCTGCTCTTGAACCAGCATGGAGCTCAAAGTGGATTCAGTTCTTAACATTCTTTATTGTTAAACCAAACACTGGGTAAGCTGTTGCTGACAATACCTCAGACATTTATGTGGTAAAAAAAACTCATCATTCTTTTCCAGAGAATGCAGCCTCTTAGTGGTCTCACTAAAGGCTTAAAATTTGGCTTGAGCAGTTGTTGAGCATCGCTGAGTCTGTGCCAAACACAATGTGATTTGGCAAATCATTAGCCAAAGTTGGAGGGAAAACTGTGGTTATGTTCCACATTAACCACAGTGCATGTGTTTATTATCCTTCAAGCTTAAAGTGCTTGTTCTTAATCTGAATCACACATTGATTTGCATTATGGAGGTAATGCTGCATTATTCATAAAGACACCAGTCTGTATCTGGATCACACATGGGCTAACAGCTGAGTCATTTTCATACGTGATTGACGCCTGTGCAGCAGCCAACGTTTCAGCATTCAAACACTGAGCTGGTTCTAATAAATGCTGCTGTGTTTAGCAGGTGTTTATATTTTAATGTAGTTTTACTACTAGAATAACACTTACCATTGCGTTTCCATTCACAGCTGTATGAACGTAATATAATGCAGTCTGTTTGCCTTGCATTTAGGCTGGCAAAACACATGAGGAAACCAACATTGTGCAGAAATTCTATTTTTTTTTTCTTTTCTTCTTCTTATAACCCATAAAACAACAAAGGTGCAGTGGGACACACCGGGTGCCGCATGCATAAAACAACAGCTCTTTCTGACAGAACTGTCATGCCAAAGTCAAGCTGTGATCCAAACTGCCATTCAATTTACTTTCAGTATGTACTGCAGCTGCCCTTACAAAGTATGTAGTGTTGCATGCACTATGCATACCATTAGTGTATGCACTACTTCAGCATAACATCATGCATTCAAGTTTCACCCTCTTGATGATACATATGCTGCACAAAAGACTTTGGGTGCCTAATGTGACTGGATGCAGTTGGATGTCCTGGTATTTTTTGCATACTACATTAGTATGGTATACTAAATAGTATGGCTGGAAGCTTACTTCTTCCTGGCGACATTCAGGACATCCATTGTGTTGAGAAGTGCACTCAGTAGGTGCAATAAGCAGTGGGATAATTGTCCCCCATCCTGATGAGAACCCCTATGGTGCTTGCATAAGTGCATACATGTGTGCATGCATGAATATGCAATGCACTTATGGGCCTGGTTTGGAAATGTGGTCCAACTTTATGGAAGTGCAATACTACATGGCTGCAATAGCCTTTCAAGGGAATCTAAAATCAGTTTTGGTTTTTCTCATTTCCAGGGTAAACTTGGAGTTCCCGGATTGCCCGGATACCCAGGAAGACAAGGACCAAAGGTAAATATGCGCATGTATTGCTGAACTAATCATGTCATTAGTGATATCAGTATAGAGCACGTTTAAAACCATATTGATAAGCAACACAATTTATTTCAGCAAAGTGTCAGTCCACACTGTGTCTGTGTGTTTAAAACAGATTTAAAAATTCATACATGTGCATGTGAGGGCTGCTTTGCCGAACTTTTGATGGCTCATCCTTTAGCCTCACAGAGGCAAAGCCGCAGTCTGACAAGTGGACATGCTTGAAGCTCCCTGATCAAAGAGCCGGGGATTTGAATATGCCTTTTGGTGTCATCCCTCTGCTCCTGATATGACAACAATAAAGCACTGCTTTTATTTATGGTGCACCCTATCTGCTGTTGCATTATATATGCAAGGGATATCTCACTGAATAAACAAGGGATATAATAATTAAGGTTTGCCTTTCCAATGATTAATTACTCTCTTTCTCTCACACAGGGATCTCAAGGTTTCCAAGGGTTCCCTGGCGCCAATGGGGAGAAAGGAGCTCGGGTATGTCTAAGATAAACTTGTTATTATTCTTCTCATTGCTACAAGGGTAGGATCAATACTGGCGTAGTGCTGGAGACAGGCTCCTGTCCCAGCTCCAGATTTATCAACCTAGAGGAAGTGGCATGGGTCTAAAATAAAGATTTTCACCAAGGACAGAGAGACAATTGCATTCTTTCTTCTTTACCACTCGCACAACTCATTTCCAACCAGCAAATGCATTGTTTATCACTGTGCGGGGCTTGAGCAATGTTTCATTTTCTTTGTTTAAGGGATGGGCCATTAGCTTGCCTGCAAGAGTAATGGTTTGCCAGCCTGAGTGGAGCAAGGCACATAAAGCTTTTCATCTTCACAAAACATTTGTGAAGTTTATGAGACCGCGCTCCCAGACAGAAAGGGATAATAGTGCCATTAACATCTTTCTTTTTTTTTAACTTAAAAGCCACACATAAGATATAATTGTTTTTCTCATTAAAGCTTCATGCAGCCACTGTAATTGTAATATTGCTTTAAAATCATTATGTGTGCTTATTCATCCTATTCTGAGGTAGTAATACAACTATTGTAAGTCATGATGGTATTAAAGGAGGAATTCAGAGCTCCTAAACTGCATAATTCTGTTGAAATCTGTTTGCAAATGTTACTGTCTGCTGGCATCACAGTCATTCTTCTCGAGGATGCGGCCTCTTAATGATGTGACTCCTTTGATCATGGTGTGTGTTCTCCGTGTCCACAGGGAACAGCAGGAAAGTCTGGCCCACGCGGACAGAGAGGACCAACGGTTAGTCTTACTCAGCAGACTCGTGCTTGTATACAGATGGCGAGCTTGGCACTTGAGTGAAAATGGCGGTTCGACCTGGGCATGCTTGAGGCGAACTCACACTGATTCAACCGTGAAGTGAAACACTTTCAGGTCACAAATGTGTCTCAAGAGGCTTTTCTTTGATTTTAACCACTTTGTTTTTCTTTTCTCAAGGGACCCAGAGGAGAGAGAGGACCAAGGGGACCAACAGGAAAGGCTGGACCAAAGGTGCGTCAAATGTTTCACTGCTACTAGTACAGCCTAGTTCACCACTTACTCAAGAAATCGGCCTCAAAAAGCCGGGGTTTACTGCGATTTTAGAGCACCTAAGCTGTTCTAAAATCACAGTAAACCACATATTCAAGTGGCTTATTGCTTTGAACCCTTTATTGGGCAAAGAACCATATTTGGTACGTTTAGCGGATATATAGATAACTCAGTTGACTTTGATTTGCAACATAAAAATAAAAAAGAAATTGAAAAAAGTCACAAAAGTCTTGTAATATCCTCCAATAACATGTGGTTGGGTTGAAATTTCACTTTCCAAGTATTTCAATGGGTGCTCGAAAAGGGGCTACTATAATGGTTGCTACATAAACCTGAAAATGTTTTACAAAATAAACTTGCAGCACGGAAAAAAACATTATACACATACATTATAACTCCGTATCTATCTACAATCTGCAGTGTATATGAAAACTTCCTCAAAGCTGTTGTCACTAGCCAGCAATATGTTTTTTTTTTACAGTGTAGCTTGCTATTCTGTAATGGAAATTATATGAAAAATATAACTATAGAAAAATAGGCTACAAGTCACATTAAGTTACCATGGGTGGTTGGTGCAGTTTGCCGCTTTGGATGGAGATAAAAAGCCAGAAACCTGAACAACAGCACCGTCAGGTACTTTGCCAACAAAGCAACAGGACACAGCGGGTGTCAGCTGGCTGTTTAAACATAAATCCCTGTGGGCTCGCTTTGTTTTTTTGCCAGCATCTTTTTAGTTTTTGTGCATTTATTGAATGACAGCGTTGGGTACTTCATTTTATATTAACACACAGCTGTGACCACATTACAACATAATCAAGGACTGTAACTTTCCATTTTATAACCCGTGTTTGTCTCTTCAGGGTAACTCAGGAAATGATGGCCCACCAGGACCTCCTGGTGAAAGGGTACGTACCAACCTACTGTCATCATTTTATTCTCATCACATGCAGAATCAACTGATTATTAACCAGGAATCATTTGTTTCAGGGTCTACCAGGGCCTCAGGGACCAACAGGTTTCCCAGGACCAAAGGGCCCTCCTGTAAGTCTAAACTCACACACACATGAATATACATATAAACCTATCATGCCTTTTCTTTACATTCATGTATTTATGTGTTTTTCAGGGACCTGCAGGGAAAGACGGACTGCCCGGACATCCTGGACAGAGAGGAGAGACTGTGAGTGAACTTCTCAGCTCTTCATCTGTATCCAGCAGTCATTTGTATGTAAAGTAATGTAATGTTAACTGTTTTCTCTTCTGTCATAAACAGGGATTCCAAGGCAAGACCGGCCCTCCTGGCCCCCCAGGCGTGGTTGGACCTCAGGTGAGTCACAGCCACTGACCATCTTCCTGTTTTGTATTATCAGTACAACTTTAAAGTGATTTTAAAGTCACACTGTTGTTAATGTACCTGAGCAGATCTGTAGGTGATCATCAAGATGTTTGTCTTTCCTACAAAAAAAATCTATTTATCGTCATACCTATATCTTACGAGCCAGGACTTAAGTGTTGTTTATCCTCTTTCATATTAGCAATGGGCTCTTCATCCATTATGCATTAGCATTTAACAGACTTTTCCCTCCCAGCCGCTCTGCTAATGCCAGCTGAGAACATCGATGATAACCGAGCTGTATGTGGCCTTAATGACTAGTAGGCCTCCCACACAGCAAATGCTCAGCTCGTCCATGCTGTGTTTTGTAATACATGGAGAAATTGTAACATCTTTTTTGCATTGACTTGCTGATTTTGCTCACAGTGTCCCTTTGACTGTAGTTTATTTTTTTCACACCTCCTCTGCAACTGGGTTTAATAGCTGTAGTGTCTGTGATTTCATTTTGTTGTTTTTTTTGTGTGCAGGGACCAACAGGTGAGACTGGACCAATGGGAGATCGGGGTCATCCAGGACCCCCAGGCCCACCTGGTGAGCAGGGTCTACCTGGAGCTGCAGGGAAAGAAGGAGCCAAGGTGAATCCTGAGATCTTATTCATATTTTTAGCACCAGTAATAAAACTGTTCCTTCCCCATCAGGAGTTTTTTTTATAGCATGATGAAACTAGAGTAATTTAAATGTAATTTGTAAGATATAATCACAAAAGAGCTCCACACCAGATTTACAGAATTCATTCCGTTGTGCTCTGACCTACAGGGTGACCCCGGTCCCGCTGGCCCAGCAGGTAAAGATGGTCCTCCTGGACAAAGAGGTTTCCCCGGAGAGAGAGGTCTGCCCGGCCC
Organism: Serranus cabrilla; assembly: GCA_903364295.1. Taxonomy (NCBI): domain Eukaryota; kingdom Metazoa; phylum Chordata; class Actinopteri; order Perciformes; family Serranidae; genus Serranus; species Serranus cabrilla. Next base: position 265,396 of record CAFUXE010000169.1, on the reverse strand, counting down.
TGTGGTAAGTATTCCCGTCTGCTGAGTACAAAAGCATCTCACAAATTCAATATATCTCACAGCCCTGAGTGGGCTTCAAAAGAGGAACAGTGTGCTCCAGGCTGTTTATTTTTTAAATTTTTTATTCTATTCTAACTTGACAAAGTCGTGTCCCGGTAGTTACGCAATTCACACTATTTTCTTACTGCAAACTTGTTCCAAGGAAATCAATGGCACTGAAACATCTTTTCATTTAACTGTAAGATGCACATACACCTGTTCTGCTGTAGTATAAAGGAAGCTCGCAGCAGTTTTAGTAAATCACTGTTCTCCACGGCTGCTCTCAGCCTCCACTTTGGGGACTGTAGGAGGTTTTCCATCTCACGCTGAGCCTGTTTGAAGATACAGAGTCCAGGATACGGCAGGATGTGTGCTTCCCCAACAGATGTGTTTGTTTTCTGAAGCCTGCATTTTATCTCGTTCTGCAGGGGGCTCACGGCCTGAAAGGGAATGAAGGACCTCACGGCCCACCGGGCCCTGCTGTGAGTACAATTTACCACATCCGCATCCTCATTTTGTCACTCTCATTCTCTCACTCTCACCTGCCTTATTCTCTGGGAATTGTCTTCATAGCAAAGTTCCCACCCTCGGTTGTTTCAGGCTCTTACATAATATAATGCTATGCACAGTTTGCTACTTACATAAGAGGTCTGACCTATTTGGTAGATGTGCCTCTTAGTATGACTTTGTTCAGTGTTAACACTTTGATATCTGTGCTGTAGGGTTCTCCTGGTGAGCGTGGTCCTGCTGGCCCAGCCGGTCCTACAGGTCTTCCTGGACGCCCTGGTCCTCAGGGACCTCCAGGCCCTGCCGGAGAGAAAGGTGGACCGGTAAGAACACCACATGGTAGAAATTGCTGTGACAAAATAAAATAAAATGACATATTTCACAGATTAAGCATGGCTTCTGAAAAAATACTTTAGGGAGAGAAAGGACCTCAAGGACCAGCTGGAAGAGACGGTATTCAGGGACCCGTGGGTCTGCCAGGACCTGGAGGGCCTCCTGGACCACCTGGAGAGGACGGAGACAAGGTGAGCTACTTTTCATTTCCTTTTTTCTGCTGTAAAGAGAAACATAATGAAATTCAGTAAAGCCGCATTGAAGGTTTTCATTTTTAAGCACTCTGCATCACACACACATACACACATGGTTACTTATCTTACTTTTGGGGACATTACATTTCCTGGAGACTTACTCTAACTTCACCCACTACTTGCCTAATCCTAACCTATAGCACAACCTTAACCACCAACCCAAACATTGTTTTTTCAACATTGCGTTCAAGGTTTGGTCCCCAGTTAGACTAGTGTCCCCATTTAACTGTTATGTATTCATAAGTGTGTCCCCAAAAGTGTCCCAAGTTAGATCAACACACAGGCTAATATGCAGCACATGCACATTACTGCCTCACAAAGACACAGAACTTTACAGTGGAGATCTAAGCCCGATATTGTCTTGTCTCTTTCCCAATGACCTTAAGCTCTCTGAGGGGAATTTGTCTGACAGAGTTTGCATCGATTAACAGATCTTTAAAAAGGCGAACCTGCCTTGTTGCAGCTTTGTACTCCTCTGTACAAACACACAGAGGAGAGGGAGGAATTCTGTGGCAGTGACAGAATGTGTGAAAGTGACCCTTTAGTATTCAGAAGCGAGAACAACTCCTCATCCCCTCGAAAAACATTTGCAGGAAGATCAGCCACGGAGATACTCAGAGGATAATCTCTTATCCTTTGAAGAATGCCTCGGTTCTTAACTGGCCTTACGCTGGTCCCCACGGTGCAGACGGACACAGAGAATACAGAGGGTATTTGCTATGCAGATAAAAAGGATCTCGCAAGCTAATGTTTACACACATTCAGACACTTTCTTATTATAAGTCCTGTCCACGGGGAACGAACAACTCCAGGGCCTTTATTTTAAGACTAATACTGCCTCACAAAGAGCATTGTCTGACTCAAACCCAAAAGTAAATGCCTTTGGCTTTGGCAGATATTAACATTATTTCTCCAAACACCCACAGCATGTGGAGGCTTTGAAAGTATGGTGCAAGGTTCTTCACTCTGGGAACGCTGGTGCAAACAGGTTCAAATGGGACTAATGATGTATTCAGTTTTGGCTGCTAGTAGCACCCGTGACTCAGCCATCGTGATAAGCCCCTCAGATGTGAACTATATTTGTCAGAGAAGAATAGATGTAATTGAAATAGCCATAGACAGATCTCTAAATAAAGATTGAAGCGGGGGATATATTGGAGTGTAGCTTTTTATTGTGCTTTAATATGTCAGTTTTCTGTTCCGGGGATTTGTTTGATTATCATTGAACAGTATTCATTGTCACAGTTTTATCTCCCTCTCACTGAGCATTACCTTGGGTTGAGAGTGTTATCTGTCTTTCTCACTGTGATCGTGTCGCTCCACAGGGAGAGCTCGGAGAGCCCGGCCAGAAAGGAGGCAAGGGTGACAAAGGAGAGCATGTAAGTTGTTGTTTATTTTCATAAATCCGTTATTTATTCATCATTATACAGCTTGAAATAAGTCTGACTCATTATTTGTGTGAATTCATGGGTTCTGAAACTGTTTTTCAGGGTCCACCTGGTCCCACCGGCCCTCAAGGACCCGTCGGAGCACCCGGTCCTGCTGTAAGTATCTAGTTTGTATTTACAGTACGGCCATCCTTTGTGTCTCCTGTTTGTAACAGCTTTCATCTGCCAAATGTTTCAGGGTGCAGATGGTGAGCCCGGTCCCAGAGGTCAGCAGGGTCTGTTCGGACAGAAGGGAGATGAAGGATCAAGAGGATTCCCCGGACCCCCGGGTCCAGTCGGGCTGCAGGTGCGGACTGCCACGAAGCATATAGTTAAATGTTATCATTAAAACCCACTGAGGCTCAGGTGATTAACCCTTCTGCTCACTCCTCAGGGCTTGCCTGGTCCACCTGGTGAGAAAGGTGAAACTGGAGACGTTGGTCAGATGGTGAGTCTGTAATATATAATATTTAATATACAAGCAGCTGTGTTAAATATTCAGCACATCACATTACCAGACGGTTACATGTGAAGCATCTTCAACTGAATCCTCTCTGACATGTAGGGTCCACCCGGCCCCCCTGGTCCCAGAGGACCCTCAGGACCCCCAGGAGCCGATGGCCCTCAGGGACCCCCTGGTGGTATTGGAAACCCTGGCTCTGTTGGAGAAAAGGTAAAACTCTTTCCTAAGCCCATCTCTGCCAATCTGATGGGGAAATAGACGTAAAAGAGACATTTTGTTAATAATCTTTCACATAATAATCATTAAGTTTCACAAAATAAACGCAAAATAAGAACTTTCTCAAAAATAATGACTTAAAATAATGTCTTGCTGTCTTTATATCTTAAGTAATAAGTTATAAGTAATAACCTGGTTTCTCAATATGATGAGAAACTTTCTCAAAAAAATGACTTTGTAACACTTAATATTGCAAACTAATGAGAAACTTTTTCAAAATAATGGCTTAATAATGTCTTAATATGACATCATATTTTGAAAGAATGTACCTTGTATATCAAAAATAATTACTTAATATCTCAAAATAATGCCTTAATAATCACTTAATATCTCAAATTTATAACTCAAGTATCAGTATATAGATATATCAGTATCTCAAAATGATGATAAACTTTCTTGAAGTATTGACATAGTAATTCTTATTATTGTCTTATTATCTTAATATGAAAGTATTTTGGAAGAATGACCCTGTATATCACAATAATTACTCATAAGTGATAATAATAAGTGATTATCTAGAGAAAATATTAAAAAATCTGTTGCAACAATAAATCATTATTTTTCAATCCAAAGTCATTTTGTATAATTTTCTCATTACAAATGACTTATGGGATTGTTTTTTCATCACCAGGCTTGGTTTTCATCTTTTACTGGTCGTACTGGGCTTTGAGAACCGACTGGTACAGCTGCTTTGTTTAAGCTGTTCATGCAGCATAATGTCATTTTGATGGCGAGACATATTTGTAATTACACCTGCAGCTTCTTCAGCAGGTGTAACTGTAAACACAGACATCTCCAAAGTCACTTAAACTCCTTTCTGTTGTGCTGTTTAGTTTTGCTTTTCATTTCATACTAATTATATCTATCCTGTAGGCAATTCACTAAATGAACAACATAATCACTTATGCAAACAAAAATGTAGGCATCCCATAAAATTATGTTTTATTGTACTTCTAAATCTGCAGCCAAAACTCATATTTGTCAACCAAAAGTATTTAGTGCACATAATTACACACAGAAATTATGATTTATTTCAGCTAAAAAAAAGGAACATCGCCCACCTGTGAAAAAAACTGTATTACGACTGCTGTTCAATCATGTATTCTGCAGCTTCTAGAGAAAGAGAAGCCAGACTGTCTATTGCTTTTTAAAGTGGATGAAATTTCAACCTGCTGAAATGTATTCTTTCAATGTTTGCTACAGCCTTTTTGTTCCAGATGGCACCTCTGGTCCTGTTCCAGAAAGTGCCTTTTCTCTTTCGATGTGAATTTTTAAAGTAAAATATGCTGTTTTCCCAAAGACGCAGACAACAGAGCTTAGTATTATGACCGCGCCGCTCTGCCGCCTGATTGTGTACACATTTTTTTTCTTCCTCTGTAAAAGACATACGCGATTGAGTTTTGTCCAGTTGACTGGTTTTTAAAGCACTTTGGAAGCGACAGATTCGGTGTGCTAGCAGTTTGTGTGAGTGCTCTGCGGTGCAGCCTGTGAGTGATACCTCTTTAAAAGGCTTTTGCAGTCATTAATATTTCCCACGCCTATTTATATGATACCTTTTAAATTAGACATTTTTTTCCAGCGCGGAGTGACAGATGCACTGCTAATCTAATGTACAAGCTGCCATCCCCGCCAGTACTATTGCTGTGGAGAGAGTATGAATTAATACTCAAAAGGCACTGTACTTGCAAGATGATAAATGCATTATTAAAAGGCGCCTCTCATAAAATCAGCTCCCGCTCTTATTTGTTGTTGCTGTTTCATTATGAAAGGTCTGCTTTGGCAGCTTTTGCAGCTGCTGGACTGTGGTGCTGTGCACTTTCTCATCACTTTCTGTCTGTAGTGATAGTGTGATTTGTTTTATCTGGTTCAGTCAATAGAATCACCTTTTGCTCCTTTATAATCTCCCTGAGGAGAGCCTGTCCTTCTACTGTGCAAACAAACACTGCGCTCTTTTGGCTAATCGCTCTTAAGCTGATCTGGCATTTTATTGGCCGGGCCGAGGGAGTTGGCGAGCGACTCAGCTCCGAGGCTTTTATTTTTTGTAAACACATCCCTCATATATCTGTGACGAGCAGCTGTCTTTCATGCTCTCCGTTCCCCTGTCGTCAGCAGGTTTTGCACGCTTCCCTGTGGTGAAAACGAGCAGGTTGCTGCGAGGATGGAGCCGCGGCCTGTGCAGGGGGCGTCCCAGCTGCAACATTGTATAAAGGCCGGCTCCTAACACAGGAGGATCAGTCATGCTTTTAAACAGGCGTACCGACTGCTTAGAGTGGATTTCCTGACAGGTTTGGAAGACGGCCAGACGCTAATTTAGAGTATCAGCTGACGCTCACAATGCAGAGGCTGTTGTTCATGCTGGAGAGAATCTGGACATGCTTATCATAGCACATCACACCGAAGCTTGACATCGGCTCCGCAGAGCCATCGATCGGCTCCCCGGCTCCCAAATATGAGCTAATATTTGTCCCTTAAACAGGTGTGGCATCTGCTGTAAACCCCAGCAGGGAGAACGGTAGTCTTATGTGACAGTGAGTAACGATAGCGCCCGGCGTATAGGTGAGTCAACAGGGCCGCCGTCCAATAAGGCACGGGGAAGAGGACAAGATATATGCGAGGGGCCCTGTGAGAACAGTGAGGTCAGCGCCCTCCTGCGCTCCAGCCACACAATCTGCCTGCACTTGATGGATTGAAATCTCTTGTGTCATCTCTTTCTGTCCCCATTTGGGTGACAAGGGCACCGGGACAGTGAGGGCTGCTGTAACTGATGGGGTTTTTAGAACCTTGTTGGATCAACAAATCACCTTTCTGATAATGTATGTGTCTCTTTCTCACCCTCTAATACCCCCTCCTCCTCCTCCTCCTCTCTCTCTACTTCTTATCAGGGAGATGCTGGTGAAACTGGAGAGCCTGGTCTGCAGGGAGAAGTCGGCCCACCAGTGAGTTATCCCACTTTCTTTCCTCTCCGTTTACATGAATAAGTACAACAAGAAACCAAAAAATAATTCCACCAAAATTGAGTCACTGTTGGTGAATAGCTGGACTACTAAACAATGACCATAAAGTATTATGACACTGTTGAATTATGCTTTGACATTATTATTTCCATTCTCCAGTTTTCTGCTACAATGTCTGAATCAGAAGAAGTAACAAAGTAGCACAAAGCGGTTAATCCAATTTTATTTTCAGTTACCATTTTGGCTTTCAACTTTTTTGAAAATTATTGAGAAAATAATCAAGATAATATTATTTTGTGCGGCATCCAAGTTCACAGTGATATAATAATATTTATCAAATTATTTTACTATATTTTCAAAAATACTCAGGATGTTGGGGATGTGCACTAATATTATAACGTCCTATTTTGCCCCTTTTAATCTTGTTTAATCTTTTATTTTTTATGATTGTTATGATTATTTTTTATATATTCACTTTATATATATATTTTTCACAATTTTTTGTTATTTCTTTCTATTTTTTTTTTTTGTGGAATTATATAATATAAATTAAAGTTCAAGAAAATCCCCTGTTAAAAGGTAAAAAAAAATAATTGTATTAATTGAGTGTAATAAGTGCATAATTTTTCCAGTCAATGCGTAATTGTATTAAATAATGAAAACAATATTGACCAAAATAATTGTGATTATTATTTTTGCCATGATTGAACAGTCCTACATCATACTGCGTATCATTCCAGGGTCCAAGAGGAGAGCGAGGAGAAAAGGGAGAGGGCGGTCCGGCTGGTACTGCTGGACCTCCCGGCCCTAAAGGTCCCCCTGGAGATGATGGT
>CAFUXE010000169.1:234026-257742 GCA_903364295.1 Serranus cabrilla | reverse complement strand
TTTTTGTGTGAAAGGGAGAATCTGGTTTGGAAGGTCCCCAAGGAAAGACAGGCCCTGTTGGTCCTCAAGGATCACCTGGCAAGCCCGGTTCTGAAGGCCTCAGGGGTATCCCTGGCCCAGTTGTAAGTAAAGTGTTTCTTACCGTCACAGCAATTTATCACAGTGATGTCTCGGTGTTGTGTTGTTAAAACAGCTTACAGAGCAGGTGTGTGTAAATGGTTTTTCAATAAACTGCTGAACATGAAGGAGCCGTGTTATTTATAGAAACGTGTTTTCTTCGGAGCCGCGGGTAAAAACACTGCCTAATTGGTATTTCTTTGCAGGGAGAGCAAGGTCTACCTGGATCTCCAGGCCCAGACGGACCTCCCGGACCCATGGTGAGTACAAGTGACTCCTGATTCCTGCACTGAGGCATCTTCTCTCTGAACCACTTTTGCTCACGTACTGCAACTCTCAACATGTGTATAAGTTACTCAGCGGAGCTGTACAGTGTTTGAGAACATGTGTTAGAATCAGGTACAAAGTCTGTGTAGTGTCCCATCAAGCCTTTGTGTGGATATATAGTCGGTCCCTGACCATAAAATAGACAATGATCAATAGAGCTGCAAATATTAATCTGTTACATTTACTTAATCAGCAGCTCCTTTAATAAGCAATTAACTGATTTAGGGAATTTTTTGAGGAAAAAAAGTAAAAATTTCTCTTGTTGCAGCTTCTTAAATGAGAATAATTGTGTCATTGCTTTACTATGACAGTAATGACATCATGTGTGTGGCAAAACATAAAATGTAGTAAGATATTGTGTGTCTCACTCAAACTGATCAAACCAGCTGATTATTTCTTGTTTGAATATTGTTTTAAATGGATTGACATTTTGCTGTAACTCTTATATGGTATGAATAGACTTTTATATTATGTATTGCTTTTGATTTAATGCTGAAAATGAAGTGCTGCTGTTGACTCCCGTCTAGGGACTGTAGATGCAAATGAGCTTTTCTGGTACAATACATTTATTGTGCATCGTCCTCGTCAGATATCCTGAAAATGTTTCAGTTGTGGATAAAACAAGACACCTGAGGATGTGATCTTGAACTTTGGGAAACACTGATTGACTTTTTTATTGACCAAACAACTAAACAATTGATCTGGAAAATACCTGAAAGATTAATTGACAGAAAATAATGATTAGTTGAAGCCCCAGGGAAAGAAAACTACATTTACACAAATACAGCAACAAAAATGTCGAACAGGAGAGACAGAAAAATTCAGGAACTCTTGTGAGTCCACGCAAACAAACTCACTTAACATCGAGAAACTCGTTGTTGTCCCGCCTCCTGCACACGCTGCAAAGGCTTGAGCCCTCACCTTAACCAAATGGATTATGTCCAACATGTCAGACACAGAACACATCGTGCTGCGTGTGTGAAAGTGCAGCTGCAGATAATGTGACACTGTCCGAGTTCACAGATAAACAGTGATCTGAATCTTCATCCAGCAGCTCTCTAACGTGTCCTCCCTCTCTCAGGGTCCTCCTGGTTTGCCCGGCTTGAAAGGAGACTCTGGTGTCAAAGGAGAAAAGGTGAGCCACTTCCCCGGCTGGATGTTCAGATGTAGAACATGAGCTTTAATACTAAGACTAATGGACCTATTTACAAACAGATTGATTAGATCTGTTGTTTGCTTCCAGCCATCAAATCATTACCTTAATGATTGGAGGGCGTGCCAGCCAGATGCATTATGCAGCTAATGTTTGTGATGGTGTGTTATTGACTGTCGTATTGATGATATGTGTGTGCGTTGTTCTCTACCCTCAGGGCCACCCTGGTCTGATCGGTCTGATCGGACCTCCAGGTGAACAGGGAGAGAAGGGAGACAGAGGCCTTCCTGGTCCATCAGGATCACACGGCTCCAAAGGAGACACTGTGAGTAAACAAGCTGTTTAAAGGCTTCTTCTTCTTCTTTAAAGTATGTGCCAAAAACAGTCTGTAGAAGTGCCAATAATCAGCCCACTGAGAGTTATTGATAATCTTTGTTGTGTTTGTTTCAGGCAAAATGGAGTCACCACTATTAATATCCCTCATTCAAGTCAATACTGTTGCACCAGGATAAACTTTCACGCTCTCTTTTCTTTCTTTCAGGGTATTGCTGGTCCCTCAGGTCCTCTTGGTCCCATCGGTCCTCCTGGATTACCTGTAAGACTCATCATGTGTCATACTATAACATGTGTGTAACTGAAGCAGTGGTGGAAAAAGTATTCAGATTACTTACTTATGCAAAAGTACTAATATCACACTATGAAGTTACTCCACTACAAGTAAGAGTCCTGCATTCAAAAGCTACCGGAGTAAAAGTGAAAAAGTATCACTGTATTAAACTGTAGTGGAGTAGAAGTATAAAGTTACATAAAATGGAAATACTCAAGTAAAGTACAAGTACCTGAAATGTATACTAAAGCACAGTACTTGAGTAAATGTACTTAGTTACATTGCACCACTGCTAAATAGTGTCTAATGTCCGACCAGGATTGATGATATGAGCATTTTTTGTGTCTTCAGGGTCCTCCTGGTCCCAAAGGAGCTAAAGGTTCATCGGTGAGTGTTTGACTGACAGCAGCAGCATCACAAACAATAACAAACATTAATTATGACACTCATAAAATATTTTTTGTCTGCTTCAGGGTCAAACTGGACCAAAAGGAGAGACTGGTTCCACCGGCCCTCCTGGCCCTCCTGTAAGTCGGCCTGTTTAATTATTACAGTGATTATATCCTTCCTGTGAGTCTCTACCTCCATCATCCATCCTTTTCCCTGACTGGCATTTGCCTCCCCTGCTTTAATCTCTCCCCCACAGGGTCCTCCAGGCGATGTCATCCACCCACTCCCCATCCAGTCCTCCATGAAGGGCAGAACCCGCAGGAGCATCGACGCCAGCCAAATGATGGACGAAGCAGCCGTGGACGCCAACTACAAGGACTACGACGACGGCATGGAGGAAATCTTTGGCTCGCTCAACTCCCTGAAGCTGGAGATCGAGCAGATGAAGCACCCGCTGGGCACACAGACCAACCCCGCTCGTACCTGCAAAGACCTGCAGCTCTGCCATCCTGATTTCCCCGACGGTTTGTGTTACACTCCAGCTAAAATGAAGCAGCGAGTCTATTGTCTCACCCTTCCTCTCACAGCTTCTCTTATCTCTTATGTGAGAGTAAATAGAATATTTTGACATCCCCCCAGGCTTTAGATAAGCTTTTTCTGGCATTTTACAGACCGAACGATTATTGGATTAATTGAGATAATCATATACATCTATCTTTAATGAAATAAATCACTAGTTCACAGCCCTGCAATTAACCATCAATCATCATTACAAGCATTCTGACATCAAATCAGATCAGCAGCTAATCCGCCCCAGCTGCTGCATTTCACTGGCAATTGTTTACATATTTCCATATCTGTAAATTTTCCATCTCTGCATGACGATGCTGTCTAACAGAAACACGATTTAATAGAAAATACATCAATTATGAATGGGTTGTTTATTGTGTTTTACAAAATATGAAATGTTTGCCTTAAGCGAGCCAATATCACACAGTTTGGTGGCTTTTTTTCAACTGAATAACATCTCGGAATATGATGCAGGCTTTATTATGCCTTGAAGTGAATGAGCAAACTACGTCCTATAGGCTTCATCTACATCTAGCATATAAAATCAACCTTTTTTATATAATTTAAACAATATTTATTGGCATTTTCTGTCCAAAAGTAGGGCATGTTTAACATACAGACGCTGAACTTGTGTGACACGTAAATATAAAACAAATAGCTATAAATAAAATGAGTCCCAGCGTAATTAACTTGCATTCCAAGTGAAAGGCCCATTGTCTCTTTTATTTACCGAGTTAGTGTCGTTTCCGTGCACATGTGTAGGTGCTCACCGCTGAGCCGGGAACAGTTCCTGGTTTTAATGATGTTCAGAGAGCCGAGGAAGCTGACTCACAGCTGTAAGTCGATCCAAGCGCGGTCAAGGTGTGCAGAGCTGCTTTTGTTAGGCCAGGGGAGATATTCTCTGTAGTCAGGAAGCAGCTCAGCTCCTCTCCTACACTGCTGGTGAACCGTCAACTCAGGGTAAACAATCCATTTGATCGCATGTTTCCCACGGGAGAGAAGATCCTAAAAAAAAATTGTGTGAGAAAAATCAAAGCTCTTCAAAGCTTTGGAAAATAGTCATTGAAAGTGCTGAAATGTATATATTTTATGGAATAATTTCTTTTAAGTATATTTAAAGAGCGTCGTTGTTATTATTCTAAAATTATGCCCTGAATTTCAGGAAATTGGGCCTGAAAAATTCTTTAAAAGCCATTGAATTTGATAGATTTTTAATGCTGTGGGAACCCAGTGTTTGAGCTTTTATTAACAGGATCAGCTGCGGCCACAATCTATAGCCTAAAATGTCAGAAAAACAACAATGCTCCGTTCAGATTAGTATTTTTTCTCATTCATGTATTAGAAATTGTTCAGGGGTCCGAGTAGAGCTGCCATTTGGTGATGCCGAGAGTACAGTACAGTCAAATCATACATACCGGTCCATAATTGCTCTCTCTCTATCTCCTTTTCTCCAGGTGAGTACTGGATTGATCCAAACCAGGGCTGCTCTCGGGACTCCTTCAAGGTTTACTGCAACTTCACAGCAGGAGGAGAGAGCTGCATCTTCCCAGATAAGAAGTCTGAAGGGGTAAGTCTGCCTGCATGCACACAAACACACGCACGCACACACACACAGTGCACAGTCAGGTTGAAGATATATTAAGCAGAAAAAGGTCGGGATTAGTGCAAGGAAGGAAAAATGAACTATTACTATTTCCAGCCTCCAGTTTGTGATTTGATTGACAGTAAAGTAACATCAGCTGAATACTCCAGATAAGTGAACGATTGTCTTCTCTCCTCTCGTCTGGGACTAACCGCCTCGCATACTGTATAAATAAGCCGAACATCTCGAGACAGCGTTATGTGCAACAGTAACTCTATTGTGCCTACTCATGTACCCATATAATTAGCCTCCATGAGATTACCTTGCTACCAAGAAGATGTGGAAGATGACGCAACAGGGCTCCCTGCACGTCCCACGAGGGGCCAAAGTTATTTCACAAACATGCTAAATCTCATTTAAGTTGTGACAGCGGGGGGAGACAGCCCGCTCATTCCAGCGCACACGTTCACTCGCCCATACTGTTGTCTCGGTGCCATTTTTAGATCGAATGCCATTGAGGACCTGTAAAGCCTTTGGCAGGTGACAGACACATGGAGGAGCTTTTGGGTTCATTATGCATGAGCGTGTGGAGCAGAGGCGAGTGGCGGAGTCGTGAAACATTGGGAACACTGTCTTTGACAAGTCGGGGTTGTGTAATCGCACAGTGCTACAGCCATTTTAATGATCCCACTCACCAAGCCTCAGAGGAGCCGGAGTTTGCTTAAGCTCGGAATAATGAAGCAGACTTTTTATAGCGTGCCGGTGATGGGCTGCTCTCATTTGTGTCGGGGGGTGAAGAGAAAAGCCTGCGCTGTCAGTTTCAGCGGAGGGACTGCAAACACACCCACATGCGTTTAGATTGGCACAGTTATTATAAGAGCACATAGTTATACTGCCCATGCACTGAACACAGACTCAGTGTTATGGAGAAAGTCGTAGATTATACTTCCTCTGCTCAGTCCACTCCGGTGAAAACAACTGAAGGTCACCTTCAAGGCAGCATGGGTCTAATGTATGCCATCTCCCAGAGATAAGTGATCTCCGGCTCATCACTCATTAGCACATTAAGCTATTGGTGACAGTTCCATATCAAACTATGCTATCTAATTATAGCCAAATTCATCATTGTCATGGCTGAGATCATTAGAGCCGTGCCCTGTTGGACAATTCACAGCTTTTAATGGCATAACAAAGTTAGTGCACCATGGCTGCACTGCACTAACACTGAACAGCAGGGATAGAGGCCGCCGAATAAGAGCTCCTTGCAGGCGATCATTTCTTAATTAATCACTGTGTGTACTCATGAATTTTTCAGCAGCAATTAGCTGCCAGCTACAGTTTGTACTGTACAAAATGGCATAATGGCTCGCTAAAATTTTTCTGCCCCGGACCGGTTGGTCTGGTTGATCTTACTGAATACCGTTTCAGGTCTGGAGGACTCCTCAGAGGACAAATAGAAGGAGGAAGACGGGAAGGGGGGGAAAAAGAAAAGATGGGATGTGTTTCTGTCAGATCTGTTTTCTTCCTTTAACACTGCTGTTTCTCCCTCCTCTGCCTCTCTGTTGATCCATGCCCCCAGGCTAGGCTCACATCCTGGGTAAAGGAGAATCCCGGCTCCTGGTTCAGTGAATTCAAACGTGGTAAACTGGTAAGCCAGACTCCTGACTTTCCCAAGTCCCTTCCCTGAACGCCTCTTATATTTTGCAGAGCAAAATGGCAAAATGGCCCAAAGACTCGCCAGGCACATGGTATAGTCACTACAAGAGAGGTTCCCTGGTAAGTGGCCCTGCCTGCGGTCCCAGAGTCCTGGCCGAGGCCTGGACTCTGTGTGCCTGAGGCTCTGCATGGTTCTGCCCTGTGAAGTATGTTAATGCAGCTTGTTCGTGGTGCATGATTCAGCACGAGCTGCACTCACATTCAGTCCAATAACACAGGTGATGCTCTTGCAAAGGAAATGGAGGAGAGGTTTGTGGAGCACAATATATTCGGCATCTAATGGAGTTTAACAAATGGAAAACAATGCACTGTTTAAATTCCTCCACCGCCACACCTCTGCTACATTAAGAGAGCATCTCCTAGTGACTGTGTGCCTCGACACTCCCATGACTCAAGAAGCAATATCCATATGGAGCTGATTTAATAGTTTGGGTAAAAACACCTAAGAGTGCATACATCACTTAACACTTCACTTCCTTACACATTACATTTTTGTAGTGGTAGTTCATGCCTCAGCAGGTCATCCATCCTCCACAAGGGGGGAAAAATAAGTATCATTCCCTCTCTGCTGCAGCCACTCACATTCCCAGTGTCTCCCTTAAACACTACTTAGATCCGGCAGAGTAGCTCTGAGTCAAACAGGTCAGGCACTCAGTCACCCACCCAGGGGCTTCTGGGTACTCAGTCACTGTTGACTTGCGGCTGTGATGATAAAGAGGTAATGTTTCTCTGGCGATGTCGGGCTGGATCCACACGCTGAGCGGGGCGGGCGGGAATGGGGGGAGGAAGAGTGGTGGGGTAAACGGGAAAAGCATGGGACTACCCCGCCACTCCGAGGAAATAAAACACCAGAGCGGTGGCACTTTGTTGAGCCACGACGCCGACACTCTCAGACATATTGCACAACAAAGTCCTCATTGTTTATATCTTGTGATTAATAGCTAATTAAATCAAATCATTGGCACTAAATTGTTGCACAAATAGATGGAGACGATGATGAGCTCCATCTGTTAATGTCAAGTTTGAGTGTCGGTGCTCTGGGTTTGCATGTGTGTGTTTGTGTGTGTGTGTGTGTGTGAGCTTATGTGCAAGAACAACAAGTCGAGAAAGACCACATCCAGACTCACAGACGGTTTGCTGCTCTGGCTGCATGGTGTGGATGCTGCATGCGCTCTTCTCTCAGTAAGTCCTGTTTGTCTCAAAGACGACGCCACTATGTGGACCTAATGGATTCCTGATGGTTGGTATGTAGAAAGTCACGTACGGACATTTAGACTGAACCGTGACTGCTTCCAAAACCTGCTATCTTATCAGGATTACGGAGCGCTCTAATCAGCTTAATGGAATTTATTTCTGCTTTCTGTAACATGGGATGAAAAAAAAAAAAGCAAAATTCTAGGTTAATTATAGGTTAATTACCAGGCAATTAACATATCATTACTGCAACAGTTAATGACATTTTCATGTGCTTTCCATAATTTGCTCATATTTGAGATATGTTTTACATAATTACAAAATCAACATTTAAATTAGGTGTTTAGTTATGCTTAATTTTTCTTCTTTGATGGCAGTTTTTCCACATCAAACGTTGCACATCAGTACAGCTTCCAGGCATTAGATGTTGGAAAAAGTCTGCACCTTTCTCCCACATCTATATACTCTATACATCTATATATATATCACCTGATCCATTATGTAAGAAATATAGACTTTTTTTCCGCGCTCATATTCACCCTGGAGACATTTGCACACATTCACACATTACTTAAAGATAAGGCAGGTAATTAATATTCAGTACTTTTTTTTTTTTTTATCATCAACAAGTTCCCATGAAAAGACCAAAACAAACAAAAGTGATTCTACTAACAAGAGCTCCTTTATTGTACAAAATCTATTTTAAAAAAAACACCTCAGTGAGCTGCACAGATGACATGATTATTCATTATATCAACATAGGGATTGTAGTTTATTTTAAGTTAATCAAATGCACACCTATTGTTTTAGATACTCAATACACTAAAGTGCCTTAAACCTGCATTCTTTCTAGAAGCCAGCAGGGGGCGACTCCACTGGCTGCAAAAAGAAGTCAGATTATATTGACGTGTATTTGAAAACGGGCCTAATTCTTATTTGATTTATTACCTCAGTAATCATTTTCCTAATTAGTCTATAGTCTCAATCGCTAGTGTAAAGTCAAAGTTCTTTGTAACATTTTGATCACCTAAAATATCTTGTTTAGCATTAAGTTGTACTAAAGAGTCAGCTGATTATTCCTTTCCTTTCCAGGTAAGTACATTTAATATCTTTACTAGCCAAAATTAGCTTTCCAACTAATGATGCACCTTGTTGACCAAGCTAGCTAGATAGTGTTAGTGTTAGCTGGTACTTTAGCGTCCTGCTCCAGGAACAAGATGGCGACGATCAAAAGGCCAAATTTAAGGATTCAAAAAGCCAACCAACCAACAGTCTATGTAGAAAACGAATGCACTTTTTCCTCCAGTTTAAGGTAGGTTTGCTAAAGGAAGTAAGTCTATTTCTTATGATGCAAGCCTGCAACTGTTAGAAGAACAGTGCCAACAACACGTTTGGTATGTTGTAAAGTATTGTTGGTTTTGGTCTTTTCATGGGATTTGTTGACAGTAAGAAAAGCAGAGACACTAACCAACCCAATCCTCCAATGATCAGTTCAATATGCTGTACTGTAGTGTCGAAGAACTTAGTTCTATTAGTTTCATCTGATCTCACAGAGCGAGGTCGTATATTAACTCTGTATCCTTGGATGACACCTCTTTTTTCTAACACTGTTTTCAATAAGAAACATGTCTTAGAACTCCAAACAGCTGTAAAACAGGAATACAAATCACTAGTCGTAAATTTAATCAAAATGGCTCCCAGGAGACAAAACACCAGCACAGCGAAGACATGAGAGTGTGTTCGGAGAATCTTTGTGGATCTTTAGGATAATCTTCCTCTCGGTCCACTCATTCTGGTCCCTTTACTGTGTGCTACATTTTGGATTTTCAACCCCATCTACGCTCCTCTTTGCAGCTCTCCTACGTGGACGCGGAGGGCAACCCCATCAGCGTGGTGCAGATGACTTTCATGCGGCTGCTGAGCGCGGCGGCCAGACAGAACATGACATACAACTGCTACCAGTCGGTGGCCTGGCACGACCAGGACCAGGACAACTACGACAAGGCCATCCGCTTCCTGGGCTCCAACGATGAGGAGATGTCTTATGATAACAACCCCTACATCCGCGCCGTGGTCGACGGCTGCGCGGTAAGTCAAAGAGACGTATGTGTGCGTGGGTGTGTGTAAGCTGTCGGCGGGGCGCCTTTGATGAACTCTGTCGGAAAATTATGTTGCTGTTGTCTTTGTAGCGGCTCAGTCAATACGAGCCCTGCAGAACCGTGTGATGTTTTTATTTCTGAAGAATCTCTTTTTTCTCACGCTGACTCTCCCTCCTGCTGTTGTTTTCTCTCTCCTGCAGCTGAAAAAGGGTTATGAAAAGACAGTACTTGAGATCAACACACCAAAGGTGGAACAGGTGCCATTTGTGGACATCATGTTCAACGATTTTGGCGGCTCCACGCAGAAGTTTGGATTTGAAGTGGGCCCTGTCTGTTTCATCGGCTAAGACTGTTTACTGAACAAATGGAGAAAAAAAAAGCATATATTTGTTTTCTCAGAAAAGAAAAAAAAACAATTGAAAAAGAATAGGACAATTCTATTTGTAAAAAAGTAACTTTTTTTTCCATAAAGCAACAAGTATGAGTAAAATGAAATCAAGTTGAGAATACAGTGAAATTCTATAGGAATAGAGGAAAACGAAATAACCTCAGTGTGCCTTCTCCATCACATGCAAGTTTTGAAACTGGATGTCAGATCCTGCCTCCTACACAACACACACTCACACACACACACAACCCATGCCCCCATGTCACCAACGAAGGCGACCCTGAGAGCTGCCGCCGTTCCAGACGGGCGCAGTATTTGCCATGGACTCCATCTGATTTGGCTCTTTTCTTTTCTCATGTTTTCCCTCATCTCCCTGGCTTTTTTTCCACTTGTCTTTTGTTGTTTGTTTTTTTTTTTGCTCATTCACTACGGGAGCTTTGTTTGTGCATAATTCTCTCCCCATTCCCTTGGAATGGACCTTATATATATAAATATATATAAATAATTTTTATGTTTGTAAGTACATTCTGTATATTTTTCCTGGTAATGTTTATTGCTTCTGGCTTCAAAACATGCATGTGACTTTATAAATTGTGAGGTAGGAGACGATGGATACAGGGATAACATCTAAATTGTAGAAATATATCGTAAAGTGAGGAAATTCGACTTGTAAATTGACAAAAACAAACCAAAACAAATTGGGAAGTCCTGTCTTGTTGCAGTTGTGGAGCACACCTTGTTGTAATTTAAGAGCAGAATGGAAATAAAAGACGAAAACAAGCTCTGTGATATTATGTGACAGTTTGATTTGCGTAAAAAAATAATACATTCCTCCTTTTGTGCCCTCTGAACAGAACACCCTATTATCATTAACTTAATAAACAGCTTCTATTTTGTTTCCTGAAATACACATCTGTCTGACTATGCAATGGGAGATGATGTCACATTTTAATGAAAACACAAAGAAATCAAAACCTAGGTGCTATTTTCTCTCTTCTGTGGTGCTATGTATTTTTCTAGTTTGTGTTGTTTGAATGAAAGGAAATTTGTGGTGATAATATTCCGTCACCAGCCGCCCCCTTGACTCTCTTAAACCACCACATCCGACATAGGTGGATCTTTGCTTCGTCCATTTTTTTGTTTTATTTTAACGCTGAGCGGTGGTGTTTGCATGCCGTTTCTCTACATATCCACTCGCACATCAGTGCAGCATGGCGCCGTATGTTATCTCCTGCTTGAGCGGAACCGCACAGATATAAAAACTTAACGGGAGGAAAACTAAGGCTTTGCATATCATTGCTCTTCAGACGCTGCATTAATGGCTCTTGCTGTTGGATCATCTGTGCCACATCAAACTGATGGGAGTTAAGAAATGTTGTGATTGGGCCAAAGCGTCCAAAAGGGAAAGTTTTTGTTTGGTGTTTAAAAAAAAAAACCCTTCCACCAAAGGTTATCAGGTATATATTTAGCTTTAAGGGCCATTGTGGCTTGAAATCATTTGTTTTTGTATGGGAAACAACTTGAAAAGTTATTTTTTCTTGTAGAAGCAGGTCGCCATATTAGCCAGGTGAAAGTTTTTGCTCATGCAGCGTCAAAAATCGCTTGTTGGTCTACTATTTTTTGCCCTTAATGTAATTATGCTCTTTGTTCGAACTATGCACTCTCTATGCTTATGACCACTAGTATCTACCACAGAATTTCTACAGCCCTTCATACATAAGTTTGTTTTGTTTCCTTTTTTTTTTTTTGATCTATCAAATATGTGACTTGAACCATTTCTGTTAAGATAACGCAATATGCTTGTAGATCTTTGGCTTTATTTTTCATTGTGACGCCCAAATTTAACACTTTCCTCTCAATAAAAAAGGAGAAACAAATTTTTGTAAATTTCCAGAACCAGCAGTGATGCTGCCATTGTTTTTTTTGTTTTTTTATTTTTTTTATTTTGTAGATTTCCCGTTTGTCTGTCTGTTTGTTTGTTTTCACAGTCTTGTCAAACCTGTGTAAGGATAAGAGGATAGAAGTTATATTGGTTTTTATGTCAATAAATTCAAGTTTACTGTGGCCATCCCACTCTTGTATGTCTTTTGAAGCATTAAAACCTATCTGTATGCATGAAATTGTAAAGTTTTTTCTCTTGTTGTTATAATTTGTAGAGTGACATGATCTCCAAGTCCACTTTTTTTATTCATCGGGATCCATCTTTACCTTTTTTTCAATGCTTACAGATGAATAAAAAGATCATGTCCGCAATTGTGAAGTGGAGAGGAAATGATGAACTTGTAACTCTACCAAAGCCAATGTTCGTTTGTAGTATATTTATTGTATTATTTAAAATAAAAGAATAAATGTTAAATGATACCATAGTGTAAGTGTAACAGGCCCCCTCTTTACATGCAAAGTTATTAATTTACCACATTTTACACAACATATGAGCTCCTTTTAATGAAGGATACATTTGGCCACATTTATTTAAATATACAGTCCTCATGAACAACCTCTTGGCTGTGTGTGTGTGTGTGAGAAAGAGTGTGTTAAAGGCTTATTAAATGAGTGATTGAGCTGTTTAAGCTGCAGAACAGGTAAGGCTTCTATTAAATGCATGCAATGTGTGTTTTAATGGTTTCAAACAACTTTTGCTCCACAGATGCGCCACAAGAAAGAAGTTCTCAGGCTGCAAATCGTCATCGAACATGCATCCATCCTTTGAATGTTCTCCTGTGTGACAGCTAATGTATGTATCATGTTTCTACATAGCCTGTGGCGCATTATAAAGCAGATAATATATGTATGATAACCCCTTCACTGTATGTATTTTATGCAAACGTTCCTCGCTGATCATTAAAATAAAAAACAAATCTTCATTTTAACCCTTTCCAGCACCACTCATTTCAATAATCTTTAAAGCTTTGATCAGATCTTCGGTGGTGGAGATGACTTGCAGCACTTCAAGTGTCTCATTAGCAGAAAACCTTGCACAGCAAAACAAAAAAAAAGGGTTGTTGTGCATGATACCGTGATCAATATTTAATGCAGTGTTTACAGGATGGATTTAGGACGATCAGAATGCATGGATACTACTGAGGCAGCACCCTGGGTGAGTAAAGCACAAACCAAAGCGGAAAAAAAAGCTAATTCCTCATCTAAGCACAGGACTACTTCCAATGCCGGGGTGATAAGTGGGGCATCAAAGTGGGTTGAGGATGGGATGAAGCAAAAAAAAAAAGAAAAAACAGCAGTTTCGGGATTTAGCTCCTTCCAATTATGGCAACAGGTGATGTGTCAAAAGACTACAACAGCATCCGAGTGTAATAAGCTTGTGAAACATTTGAAACGAGCAGGTTCAGGATGTGTGAAGAGGTCACTGTGGGACGTGTAGCAGAGCGGTGCTGGGTGCCAGGTAAGGCTGAACGAAGAACTCAGATCTTTCCCTGATAGCAAAGTGCAGAATTATTATAAGCAAAATGCACTTAAAGTATTAAAAGTAAAAAAAAAAAAGAAGCTTGTTCTGCAGAAAAAATGACCATGTTTTATTTACTGTTGCAGCCTGTTAAAGTGTAGCCCAGTTCAAGTACTTAATATGCAGCTAGGTTGTTTAGTGGAGTGGTTCAAAGCGAATGGGCAGCGGTGGAGAAAGTAGCTTACACAAGTGAAAGGAGAAATACTATACTATAGAAATAAATACATTTCAAGTTAAAGTCTGGATGTACCTACAGGGCCCATATTAAAAGACAAAGTTCAATGTCTTTGATTTAAAAGCAGGTAGGAGCTGTAAAAGTATCGAAACGCTCAACCAACAGAGAAACTGCCTCTAAACGACCGCTGTTGATAGATAGGACTGGACTTCATACCCAACTGAGGTAGCCGCCTGGTTTAACCATGCACATGGCGTGTGCAAATTGCTGCATTGTGAATGTAATTATTCACATCCTTGCCTGTATACAACCCGTGTTACTGGAGGTTTTCACTAGAGGGCGCACTAGAAAAGTTGGACCATTTAGAACTACGAGATTTGCAGGATGTAAATAACAAAACATGGCAACACTCCAGAAAGTTATTAGGCTGGTTATTCTAAGATCACGGCAGAAAAGGTAAGAGTGGCGCTACTGTAGATTATATGTAAAGCTTTTTAATTCAGCACACCATGAAAATGGTAAGTACTAAGCCCAGCAGTGTTCATTTCTGGTGACATGCACAGGACACATGAGGCAGCCATCATGCGAACGCATAGTTAACAGCAAGTATATCTCTGGTAGATTTGCAGGAGGATCATTGGATGTTTTAGAAAAGTTGCTAACTGGTGCATGAAACCAAAAAGTTTGATTTGTGTGCATAAAAATATCTGTATCCTCGTGTTCTAGAGACACCTTCAAGCCAAGTCGAATTCTTCCAGTTTAGGACTCTTCTAGGCTTTACCAAAGGTATTAAACAGAATCAATCAAATTCTGATTGTAAGACAATCCTGTTATGGGGGCCTGTGATTTACAGGCATCTCTTTATGAATGTAAATCTATGGAGAAGAGTCTTTTTGAGGCCAAAGTCATCACATGTGGACCTCAGAAGCCACTATGTCAAATCGGTTTAATACGCTATTTTTCCCTCGCCAAAATGTACTAACTTTGGGGCATTATTAAGGCCCTTCATGAAAAGATAGCATGACTTCTGTCACACTTAAGATCTAGTTTAATATGATCCCAGTATCTGCACTAGCCTTAAATCTGTGGGTCTTGTTTACTTCTCTGTTGAGCTCTTAAACTTCGCCCTGTAAAGCTTCACCTGTCACACCTGGTGCTTTTTGACAGATTTTTTTTTTACTCTCTGCTTCTTTCATTTTCTGTTCTCTCTGTACCCTGGCTTTTCATTTCTGAACCCCCGATTTTTGGTGGGGCTTTTCGTTATATATTCATTCTCACCGTTGATGGAATACATGAAAGCCCAATTATTAAATGTTAAGGAGTGCTGTTAATGTGTGGTCCGGGCTGGTTAAGAAGGAGATAAAGGGTCAAGCAGCAGACGTTTAAAGGGAAATTTGGGACGGAGCCCCGTGTTAATGTGTAATTGCTTTGAGCCTGTGGATCTTAGGCTAACAGAGCCCATTCATAGCCGGGCCCCGGCACTACTGACCTACTTACATATGAATCAGATAGTGGAGAGAGAACAAGATAGTGTTACAACACAGGGACTGTCATATTAGGATATTAATACCAGGCTTTCCACTCTAATAGACTTTGAGATTGAGGAGTGGCTGCAGTTCAAGATGTTGTTTTTTCTAATGTGATTAGGGGCTGGCCACCCAGACAGCCACTGCATCTCTACAGTATCACTGCTGGGTGTGTATTAAGCTTAGTGTGAGCCCCCCGTCTATCATATCTTACATAGCACGATCAAAACTTAGATTTATCTAAACATTCTCTTTCTTTCTTTCTTTCTTTCTTTCTTTCTTTCTTTCTTTCTTCACCAAGAATTTAATATGTTGTTGGTGCAATTTGTTTATTGCTTACCCGTTGTTTGTAGTGCTTATGCATCTCTTTGTGGTTTTTGTGTTTCTGTGTAGTTTTTTTGTATGTTTTATTGGGCATTTTGTATCTCTTTGTAGTTGTTCTGTGTCTTTTTGTTCTGTTTTTTTCGTTCATCTCTCTTTGATTTTGTGTCTCTTTGTCATATATCTGTGTCTCTTTGTGGTCATTTTGCATGTCTTTCTAGTTGTTTCCGTTTTCAAGTGTCTCCCTTTGGTTTTGTGTCTCTTTGTAGTGTTTTATGTCAATTTGCTCATTATCTTGGTAGTTTTTTTTTTTTTTTTTTAAAGCTTTTGCACTTTTTTGCTGTTGTTTTTGTTTTTTTGCTGTTGTTTCCCAGCTGTTTATGCAGATGTGTGTTGGTCCTGAATAGCTCTGCAGTCTTATCTCTAGCCAGCTCACAGAAGATTTACAATGTAAAACATTGACTTTTATGACCTGAAACTTAACAAAGTAGTGTTGCCTGGAAATGCTCCTCTTCCTTCAGTTAAATGATTATATAGGCACAGCTACACTCATTGACCCTATCTTCTAATAAGCTGACTTTCCTATCCTGGTCCTGTCCGTTAAGGCCCGTTCAGTTATCCATCCATGATCTCTAACTGCAATCTTGATTTCAATCAAGGAGTAACGATGCACCTTGCAGATGGTACTTTAACATCACAACCATCCTCAACCTTGTGTCAGCAATAAGATGCAGATAAACACTAAGTGAACACAGACAGCATTTTAAAGAAAACTGGTCCAAGACCTCAAATTCCTTTTGGCATTTTTTATTAGCGAAGACAGAATAAAAACAGCAAAACATTTCAGCCTCAAGCCATCTTCAGCAGCAATGATGGACTCCACCCACCGTCTCACAGCTGCAGGCCCTCAGCCATTACTGTAGCTCATCCAATTAGATGATGCAAAAGGTATAAAGAGAAGCAGAAATCTACTACAAGCTCACAAGAGACACTTTGCTCTGTAGTTCATCCAGTGAAGCAAACCTTCAAATTACAAATGCCCCTTTTATGAAACTGACATAAGACCGTTCTTTATAAGGAAAAGGGGAAAAGAAATGACTCTGTATATTTAGCCATATGGATAAAAATGAGTTGGGAAAGCAGGGAAGACAACCGATGCAAAATATAGGAACAAATATAAAGGAAGGAAACATAAACAAAAGCCTTTTACTCTTAGTTTAGTGGCTAAAACATTGAAGACAATGACATGAATAGTTAAACAACTTGAAATTAATGAAAGAACAGAATAACATGAGATGGGATTTCATATTTTTAGACATCATAAATAAAAGATGGGTTGCTATAAATAGGCTAAAGCAAACATAGGCTGTAAGCACAACAGGGAAAGCATACATTTAGTTATGAAAAATAAAAATGCCACA
This sequence comes from Serranus cabrilla, assembly GCA_903364295.1. NCBI lineage: Eukaryota > Metazoa > Chordata > Actinopteri > Perciformes > Serranidae > Serranus > Serranus cabrilla. The sequence continues at coordinate 240,696 of CAFUXE010000169.1, read as the reverse complement.
TTTAATCTGATAATTTAAAGTCTTAAAATCATGAAAAATTACTCTTGTATCCATAGTAAAAATCTGGATTTTTTAAGCATGTGTGCATGTCTTTGATATTCAAATTATGAGTTTCTGAGATAAAGGGAACTTTCTTATCCTGCTATATTAAGTATTTGGGCATATGCAAAAACAGTCAATGTACCCAAAAAGGCTAGATGATTTCTTCACTTCGCTTTAAAAATGTCACAGTTGCATAAATTGTAAATACAGATGATATAAACTTTTTATTTCATGTTTTTTAACTTGTGGAGTCTAATCAATTTAATGACTGGAGTGTGTGTTTTCATTAATGTCAAATTAGTTTCAGCTGTTGGGTTGTTATGCAGGTCATGTGATCACCTCCTATTGGTTGATGTCACTATATAGGTGAGGCCACACCTGTGTCATCTGTTTGTTCATGTTAAGCCCTGAAGAACACCTACAGTGTTTTTTATCTTCTCATTCATTTATCTGCAGGAGAGGGTTATTTTATATTTTGGGGTGCATTCATTTCTGTAAGGGTCTGTCATCTTCAGTTGACTTTAGTTGATTTTAATGGATTTTCTCCACAAAGAATTACGCAAAAAGCACCATTTTAAATCTTTCAAGCAGAAATATTCTCATAAGTTTCTTGGGTGGGAAAAAAGCACATAAAAGTGGACTAATCTTCTTGGGAAATTAAGACCAGAATGAAACTGGTTGACCAAATCCATGAAGAATATTTAAATATGATGAGAAAAACAATCACATGTGCACTGTTATCAACTCCTCCTATAAAAGAACTACAAAGTGCTACAAAGATATATAGCATACTTGTATAAGGAAGTCAGGAGCTTTTCTGCAGCACCAGATTAAGCAAAGCTCTGATTATCATGAGCATGTCTTAAAAAATAAGTTTTGTCAAAGCTTCTGCTCACCCCCACAAGTGTTTCACTTATTAAGACTGATTAGACCCTTTTTAGGTTTGACTCCCGGTGAACTCTGTGCTTGCTGAGAACACAAGCCTCCGAGCACTTAAAAGCAAATACATTTCACTGTCATTAAAATCTCAAAAGGAGCTCAAAGGTGCCACAAGACTGCCGGGAGAGTCGGGCAGGTGTCAATCAAGCGCAGTCTGCACACGCCCACACGGTTCCGAGAGGTCTAATCAGCTAAATAACGACACTCGTGTGGGAGTGCAGAGGCTTAAGATGCTGCAGTCTTCAGAGTTTTAATTATTTTTTAGCGAATGCTTGAAAAGTACACTACTGAAGCTCATGTCAAACACTAATAAGTTTATTAACTGCAGCTGTGACTGTGTGCTCTGTAATTCTACAAGCTTGGGTTCATTCAATTTTAAGAAGTATAGCATGTAATTATATATCCTGTGGTCTGATGTTTCAAAGATTAGGCTTCTAAGATTAATACGACGAAGATTATAAGATAATACTGTTCTTTGAGAGGAGGTAAAAGCAGAGATAAGAGCAGACGGTGAGAGGAATCGCAGGAAAACTAGAAGACAAAAAAAGGGAAAGCAGCGATGGGGGAGGCGAGGGAGATGTTTGATGTGTAAATACACCACACACAGCCGGTGATGTTTTCCCTGCAGAAATGCAGGTAAATAACACATGAGTTTGGTTCATATTTAGAATAATATTCAAATAAGTGTCAGCAGACATCATTAGGAAGCGGAGAATAAATGAGTCCCCTCGTCCTGCGTTTCTTCTTTTGTTCCTCGCAGCTATTGTCAGGAGGGGTACAAACAGCTGAGATCCTCAAAGATGTCTCCAGAATTAAAAATGTTTAAAGATTAAGGACATATTAATATAACATTTTCTATACTATGTTTCCTTGTCTTTGAATCGAGGTGATGGATTTAGGGCCAAAAAGGAATAACTAACGATGTGACTTTGAACCTTCTCTCAGCAGGAGAAGCTTTGTCCCACTCATGTAAAACTTAGCGCTAGATTTAATTAGATCATCTTGTTTCACGGCCAGAAGGAAGAGCATATGGTCCTGCACTGTTTTTCCCCCCCTCCTTCACTCACATACAGTAGCTCTGTTCTATTTTCGGGATCCCGGAGTATCCGCTTTTGAAGCTGCTGGGCCTCTCCTCCACACTTTGGTGGTCCCCTGTAGAGACACGGGGTCAAAGAGACCTGTGTGGTACAGGACCCGAACAGCAGCCAAGGACGGGCCCATATTAACAGCATTAATTACTTCTCCTCGACACAGTGTGAGCACAATTTTTTTTTCTTCCTCTTCCCCTTGATGTCATTCAAGAGAGACAAACAAGGACGGGATAAATTATTCACTTACTTGTCGACTCTGCGATTGGTTTGTGTCTTTAAATATTTTTGCAGCCTCCTGCACTTCTGCCCTAAAACTGTTGTGTGAGCAATGCTGCTGCAATTCCTGGTATTAAAACTTTAAGGCTTAAAATTGTGCCCAAATACTAAAATCGTGTCTTCTGACTGCATCATACAGACTCGTGGGAGCATCCCAAGTCGTCACCTCTGGGCTTGAGCCTGCATTCTTTCTAACGGCCAGCAGGGGGCGACTCCGCTGGTTACAAAAATAAGTCTGATTGTATTAAAAGCTATGAGGAAATTATCACAACAAAAGCAAAAAATCCATTATTATTATCAGGTATTGATTCAAAGCAGCAAGACAAACGAGGACCAAACCCAAGCTGCAAAAAAAATCTCATTTAATAATAGAAAAGTGCACTCAGTAGGGTGAATATCATCTCACATCGTGCCTAGCTAAATTGATCATAATATCTCGGGTATGGAATTGATCTGCAGATGATCAGGTTCTGAATGAGACCAAAGATATTCTATGGATGTGAGTTTTTGCGCGTGGAAAAGGCCAAAATGGGGCCTGCAACACAATACATAAGGCTTGTTTTGAAGCCTGAAGTGATTGGCTGAAATGCCTTTTTGCTGTCGACGCAGTGGTTAAGCATTGCGCCTTCTACTGGCCAGTTAAAGGAATACTTCACCCCCAAAGTTACTATTCGTAAATGAATTATTCATCCCATGTGACATAGAATTCATGAAGACAATGTTTTTCTTGGACGCCTCCACTGTGATTAAAAAATCCAAAGTTCTGTCTGTCCATGATCCCCTCCTGGCTTAAACCTGTCTGAGATAATAACCAAAACTTTGGCTGTTCATGTTGGACCCCATTGCTCGCAGTAAGAAGATGATTGGGAAAATTGGTTCTCGGGGTCTTTAAGTATCATACGTCCAATAAAACCACAGGGAAACCACCCAATTACAAGCCACCAGGCAAAAACAGGGAATTCACTTAACCTTTCTCACCGGCACATCTTCATTTATCCGTGTGGAAGCGGAGACAATATAACTCTGATGGAAATGAACATTTATGATGTTATTCTTTCCTGAGGTGCACAGAGATAGAACTGCTGATGGGGAGGAAGGAAAAGATGGAGGTCCTTTATGGCTTGACATTTGAAGGCAAGAAAAAAAAAATCTTATCCTGAAGAGGGCTTACTAGGTCGATGAACACAGAAACCAATATTGTTTGCTCTCAGATTCAATTGGGAGATTTTTATATGTGGCTCTGTTGGCTGTCAACAAACAATTTCTCATAATATTTCTTTGGTTGTTGTGTTTCTTTCCGTTCCTCCTCTCCTCTCGTCTCCTCGCAGATATGTCTTTGCAGATGAATACCTTGGTCAAGGAAATGTGGGAAAGAATGTTAACGGATTTGGAGGCGGTGCAAAGCAGAGAGTGTTGACATGGTGTAGCTGTTTATCATGCAAGCGTGCACCGAGCTGTGTGGTTGCATTAGTAGCTCAAGGATTCAGCCAAACTGTGGGAACCAACATTTTAGACAGGGAATTATCACTCCATAAATCAGAAGATACTAATAACATCCATTAAAATAATAATAAAAAATGAATTAATTAAGACATTTCTGCCATGTTTTTGGGATAAAATGTCATTGTTTTTCTTTAACAGAGGGAATTTTATACATGTTTTTATTACTCCATAAATCAGAAATTACTGCCAAAACAGCAATAAAAAATTTTTTTAATTGAAAAAAAGACAGCCATGTTTTAGGAATAAAATGTAATAAAAAAAATAGTTTTTACAAGGGGAATTTTGGATATTTAATTGTATCTCTCCATAAATCAGAACAAAATGAATAACAGCCAATAAAATGATAAATACATAAATACATTTCTATTTTTTAGGAATAACATTTTATTGTTTTTTTAAGGGACATTTTATATATGTCTCCACAAATCAGAAATTTCTGTCAAGAGCCAGACAAGAATATGTGTGTGTGTTTTTTTTAGTTTTTTTATTTTAGGAAGAATAAATTAGGCTATGAATGACTGGTTATTTTCTATAGTCTAAAAGAAGTCCAAAAATCTCAAAATGAACATGTGCATGAATAAAAAAGACATACTCTATATAGATACATGTTGAAATAGCATCTATTGCATACCATTTATCACCCATTTCCTCCAATGTAAGGAAAGACAGGATTGTAAATGTCAGTTTGATTCAGCCGTCAGTTCTCCGGTTGGACCACGTGTCTCAGCTCTCCATCAGCATGTGCCAAACAGAATCAGGTGATAAAATAATTTGAGCACAACTCAGCTGAATATTTCATGACGCTGGCTGGAGAGCTATCGACATTCCTCTTCTGTGCTTTTTATTTGCTATTAAATCATTCGCGAAATGACAAAATAAGATCCAGGCTCGGCTATTTGCTGATGCAAATCCAGCCACTAAAGCATATGCATGAATTAGCAGAGAGAGACTTGTACGTGCATGTACAGACCGAACACTATATCACACTGTGGCATATTCTGTTATATGTTCTATATATCAAATACAAACAGGGAACAAGGCCTTTCTGTAGCTCTCTGCACGCTGAGACACTGACCATAATAGCCACTGGTCGGCTCCTTGGACTGGCCTTGACCACATGCAGTGCCTGTGGGATACTTCAGTCTCCGTCATACAAATGTCCATTTAAATGATTTGTAATGCTGCTTCTACAATGCAGGGTTTGTCATTGCGTGCGTACCAGGCAGCTGAAGTTTGACCCTTTCTCCTCCACTTTGTATTTTGTCCCTGAACCCCTGTAATAACTTCCACTTTTTTTTTTTTCTTTTTTCATTTGGTGTTTCAATTTTGAGCAACACCAGGGTACCAACTTGCCCAAACTTGATTTTCCATTGATTAAAGTCACCTGGAATCATCCACCCCCACCGCATCCTGCCAAAAAAGATATAATTTGAAAAAAGGGAATATTAAATTACGGAAGTGTGAATGTACCACCTGAGGTCACAGCTCATGGAGGTAATTCATCACTGTCATTTCAACATCAACACCTTTCCAGCAGGTCAAAAAGCTTCCTCTGATTAAACATCAAGTGGAGACAGTGATGCCAAGGAGAATCAAACCAGTGAGGCATTTTAAGCCTGTAGGAGAGGTATTTTCAGTCTGCTAAGCAAGACAGATCTCCAGCCAGTCCTATGAGAAACATTTGATTATAATGAGGATATATCGCTCACAGCAATTTAACATCATTATTCAGATTTTTTTTAGCTCTAAAAATAGAAGAGTGCAACCTTGTGAATTATTTGTTTTCCTTTTTTTCTTCTGGTCTATTGTAACCTCATTATATGATGCAGTCCAATACAAAAATCAACATCCCAACAAAAAAATGATGACTACGCTTTGCAAAGCTAATATGTATTGCAGCCAGAGCTATTATATTGGATTGCATTAGATTATGATGTGTCAACCCCAATTACATGCCTACTCCCATTACATTCAAATTGAATTCGGTGTATTACAAAATTCATTTTAAGCTCCGTTACCATAAATGTTTGTGATTTAAGTCACTTTTCAGTATTACCAGACCTCACAATGTCAGCATTTGGTTACACAGTTTGAGGAATAATGATGAGCAGGAAAATGATTGGTTCAGATCACATTCCTGTGGAAGGAAACTGAGACTTATAGAGCAAATGAAAGCATATGCCATTACTGAGCATGATATACAATAACTTTACATGGATATACTTTTTTCCCCTATGTTATGTGCATGTTTTCGAGACATATGTTCCTATGTGACAAATTCATTTTTCTGATAATGATGAATGGCAGACATTTTTGGCACATTATGGCAGAATAAACCATGGATTTACCTGGATAAGGACCCAAATATGAAGTCTATTCAGTCCAGAGGGAATTAAGTAAAGTTTTCTGGATTCCAAGGTTACCTCTGCATTATGCGGTCCACTGAATATGCAATTTCTACTTGAATAGATTGGCCCACTGACAGAATTTTTCAACGGTTTTCTCTAAAGTTTTACAAATATGGAAACTTGGATTAATATGGTGGTCTCTCTGGAAAATGCTTTTTGGGCCGCAGGGGGATTTTTAATTTCACAATACTTCAAGTGGCCACTGGGAGACATTTGGCTGTGAGGCCGAGCAATAGTACCAGTTTTAAAATGCATCCATGGGATGAGTAATTGGCATATGGACAAGGTCCCCATGTCATCACCTAGACTGCTCAGAAGAGCTGGAATGAATCTCAAAGTGGGGGCTCCTGTAGATCCAAGCAGGATCTTGGCAGTGCTTCTCAACTCATGTCTAATCTAAAAAAAAAAAAA
>CAFUXE010000169.1:213131-234011 GCA_903364295.1 Serranus cabrilla | reverse complement strand
TGTCGGCAGTCTCAAGTGGCCAGCCAAGGAATTGCAGTTTTTGGAACTTCTGCATTGGCTTCACCTTGGGATTAGCACATCACTAATAGAAGCATTGCATTCAGGTTTTCAAGGTTACAAACTTGAATTAAAAAACAAACCGCCTTTTTCATGCCAGCAAGTATCATCGTGGTTCATGCTGATGTTTATAGATCAAGACAAATATATATATTATCTGGAAAACCAACAGCGGAAACAGCTGATAAGACTTAGTGTTCACTATGTCAGCACTTATTCAATGTTTCCATATCTGTATTCACTCTTTCTCAACACACCTCACCTCAATACAATCATATGAGTGAAATGTGTAAATGATGTTCCACCAAATTCTTTTGTTTCCATCCATTATTTCTAATGCAATACTTTGAATTGTGCATGAAAATTGATAAAAGGAAACATGGTTTATGTCTTCTGTGAAAAATTCCTATAGCTCAATACAAATGGCAGACAAACAAACAGACAATATGCAAATTAAACAAATTGGGCTTAGTCGTTATTGTAAAGTGAAACACATCATCAGTATGCAGTCCCTGGTCTTGTGTTTTGGAACAACTTCAGTGAGTCCGGACTGGCTGGACTACAACTTGTCAGGCTTGCAGCTCTCTGTCCAGAGCCAGACTGACTGATGGGCAGAATAACTCATTTAATGGTATTAAGTTGACACTGCTCACTGCTGTCATCAGGCATCTCCCCTGGTACCAGCAGAAGCCCAGGCTGCTGGCTCGCTCACACACACTCCAACATCAACACAAACATATATATTTTTTCCTATAGAGTCCAGGAGGAAAACTTCTCCCTCTTAACTGCCCTACATTTCCCAACTGATGTATTTCTCTCACTGCTACAGTACTACTTATCTCTCTGTCTGCAAAAGAGTGAATCCATTAAACTCAATATATTTCATACCATGTGGCAAATAATAGAATAAGCCCTAAATGGTCCTCAACAAAGAGACAACCTCTCTTTCGTCTCTAACTGAGTGTTGGAACCTGAAAGCTTCTCTACCTGTTGTGCCTCGGCAGCACGGCTCTGATCACCCGTGATTCAGTCAAACTGGTTCTGTTTAAAGGCTGACTTCACATTACTTTTGTCTGTGTGAGATGTCATCAATCGTTACCCAAAATGACAGCTGGATCAGGAAACGCCGAGCACACGCTGCTAGAAGTACAACAAAGATGTTTCATCATCAAAAACCGAGCTGGATCAAAAAAACTTGGGTGATGCATCTTTAATGGTGCAGAGGCAGGCATCAGGAAGCATTAGGTTTTTAAGGAATAATCCACCCTCAGGTATTCTTACACTGTTAGTTACCGTCACTCTGTGACACTCCTGTGATGAGCGTTTGTAGGGTGCTTCTGTGGTCGTCAACCACCTTGACTTCTATTTCAGTTTGTGATTTCCTGTTCCCCTAAAGGCTTTCAACAAACCCAAGAGATGAAGAAGAAGCTTTTATTCAAAGGTGGGAATAAGAGCATGTAAATATAGCAAGCTCGCTAATTAGTACACACACATTGGGGAGTGTCTATCACGGCTGCCAAGGGTGTCTTGCATGGATACCTATTCCACTCTGGTCTACTGTTGTCGTCTTTTTGTTGGGTTGATGGTTCCATCCATCCATCTATCTGTCTTCCATCACAGTGGGAGCGGGCTAAACAGGGTAGCCCAGATGTCCTTTTCGCTAGCTTCGTCCTCCAGCTCCTCCTTTGGGGATGCCAAGATGTCCCAGAGACAGATGCCCCAGGGCCTCGTCACAGTTGGACATGGCTGGAAAACCTTCAAAGGAAGGCGTCCAGATGCCTGAACCACTGATATGGGATTGATTTAATGGCATGTTTCAAAACTGAAAAAGGTTTTATACTTTTTAAGCTTTAAAAAATATACAAAAATGTTTTGTGAGATTGATACTAAGTTTTAAAGGCTTGTGTAATAGAGCTCCAGAGGTCACATGAGTCGTTTTGTTTATGCCGCCATTTTGGCAGGAAAAGTATGAGCCAAATGAATGGTGCTGGAGTTAATTTTAAGCCGTCAGAGTTCACTGTGCACTTTAAATCAAAGGCATTGAACACTTGGATTTAACATTACTGCCCCACTGTAATTGAAACGGGACTCTTTTTACAGTGTTTCTCAAACACATTTTCAAATTCGTCACCGTTCTCCTTTTTAACCTTGTGAATAGTGATCTAAAAATGCCCATATGTTGAGAATTTCTTTTGAAAAGTTCAAACCTTATTTTGAAAATGTGCAGTTGTCCATTTACACTCATATTCCAGGCTGTTCGTTCAGAGCTGAGTTTACAACACCTACTTTTCAGAGATCTGCCCACACAGTTATGAGCTAGTGAGTCAAGGTGATTTCTGGCAGAATTATCTCACAGCTCCCGTCTGAAACTCAAAAACAGGTGGTCTGAAATTAAAAAAAAAAAGCCAGGATTCTGGGTGGGTTTGACACCATGTTCCCCTGTGTGTCGCTTTCATGTTTCTGTGTGAAAATGATCTGTATTGAGAGATATCAGAGATGTAGACTTCTGCACAACATCGACTCGTGTTCAATGCTGAACTCATTTTCATGAAATGTGCTTTTTTTATAAACATGAAAAGCTGAACATGATTCTGGTTACTCATTGGAATTAAAGTCAGTTAGTGTGGGAAGATCTAATCAGGGCTATGCCAAAACATTAACCTTCTGAATTGCATAACTTCCCCTGGGACATGCTCCCATCTATGAAAAGGCCTCAAGTGTGACCTATTAAGAATTTCAGCTTTCATGAGCTTCTGCAAAAATCTAGATTTCTATCTTTTATATTGTTTTGAGATATGTCATTACATTCAACCCACAAACCGACTCCTTTAAACGGAAAAGAGGAGCGTTCCTTCTGCGAGTTCTCCTCGGATGTATGACCTTTTAACCCTGTCTCTGAGGCGCAATCTCATTTCTTTGGTCTCTACCCAAAGATCATGACCATAGGTCGGGATAGGAAAACAGTCAGAGTGGTAAATCAGGAGTTTTGCTTTCAGACCCACTCCCTCTTCACCACAACAGTGTGGAACATCACCTGCATTTCTAATAGCGCCGCACCAATCCACCTGTCGATCTCTTGGCCTTGTCTTACCCTTGTAAACAAAACCCTGGGATATTTAAACTCCTTTTCTTGGGGCAGCAACTTACTCCCAACCCAGATTGAGCTGGTCACAATTTTCCAGCAGAGTATCATAGCCTCAGACTCGGAGCTGCTAACTGTCATACCAAACATATCACAAAAATGCCCGAGAGTGCTGGAGGTCACAGGTCGATGGAGCCAGAAGAACCACATCACCGCAGAAAGCAGAGATGTAATCCTCAGGTCACCGTAGTAGACAGTTCTCCACTCCCCTCCTGCACCTTGAGATTCTGCCCATGAAAATCACAAACAGAAGAAGTGGCAAGGCACAATTATCGCAGCGCCAAACACCCACTGAGAACACGCTTGCCTTCCCGCTGAGCATACAGACACAACTGTTGATTACTGTTGATGCAAAATCATGAGCATTGAGGCCCTTTCTTGTTGAGGGTCCCTGTGCAGATTGTTCTCATGCACTGTAATTTTAAATAAAACGAATCATTTTGAGCAAGAAGCAGCTTATTACGACCGATCTTGATGTATTAAATAACGATGGAGTCAAAGTTGAATTAAAGATGCAACCACTTTGCTTCGACAGTTTGAAGAAAACACACAGTGAAAGAGTAAAAAAGCAAACTGTCAGGTGTGAGGATTCTGCCCTAAACCATAATCCGTTTAAAAAAAATGTTTTTTTACTTGAAATGGGACTATAATTTTCAAAATTAACATCATGCTGTGTTGAAGAAGACTTGAAACTAAAGACCACAAAATAATAAGTAAAATGTTCACCTTGTTAATAAATCAAGTGAGAAGTACAGTCATTTTCATATTGATATTCATTCAGGCTGACTTTTTGCAATCGGTGTAGTCGAACCCCTGCTGGCCATTAGATAGAATAGAGGTTTATGTCACTTTCACATTGGCTTCACTTTTCAGGCCTGAAGCTTGTTGCTTGACATAAATACGGCATGTCTCAAGTCACATTCTACGTCATCTACGTATCTGTATAGAAGTAGTATAAGGCAAAACCCTGATGAGATTTTGTCCCCCCCAAAACTTAACCAAGTAGTACCAATTCATAATGTTAACCATGTGTTTAAAACAGTTACCATGATGTGCTTAAAACAGGGATCATGCAACATTTTCAAAATAGATTCAGTTGTGCATACATTTATCCTTTAAATCGTGTGAAATATTCATACAAAATTCTGGGCCAGGTTGTATTGCAGCATATAAAAACTGCACACACTGACAATAACATGAATATGTGAATATATCTCATTTTTAGTCCCCCAGCAGGATAGTCTGGCCACGCTGCCCGGGAAGTGTCCTAATGTGATGTTGTGTAACTTTACTCAGTGATCACCTGGAACAGTAATAATAAAGTCTGCCGTCAGACAGCAACATGGGCCCAGATATACAAGGAACACAGTCAACAGCTGCTTTTTTAAAAAGACAATATGGCAAAATCATAAGCACACATGCTGTTCAGCATGATGTATTACATTAATCAAGGCAACGGTATGTTGTGACAAGCTGTTTAATTTATTTTTGAAAAAAATATGAGCCTATTACTTCAAGGCACACCTGCAACAGACAGTAGTTTTATTGCGGTGAATAAATTATGGGTTTAGAATTTTTACAGGTATCAAAGTATATCACAGGTGTATTTTCTTATCACTGCTGAGGTAATTTGAGGTAAATTCTTCCTTTAGGTTTCAGATAGCAGATGATTTGGATATCAATCTGCTGAGTTTAGAGGGAAAAGGATAAAAGCACTTCAATACAGCCGGATTCTGATTCTTTAATGTACTTCTTTGCGCTACATTTATTTGGTTCCATTTTCATTCCTCTTTCATCCCTCATTTCAATCTTCTGCTCCTCCATTAAATCTATCTGAATCTACAACCCCTCTGAATCCTGCTTTATTAATTAAGGTATGTCTACTTTACAAATAATTGCCTTTCTCCGTGTCTTTCTTTCTTTCTTTCTTTCTCTCTCTCCGTCTCTCTTGCTCACACACATTTGCATATCTATAATTTCCAGGCTTAGTGAATAAATTTATTCCATCAATGATAAATCAAGAAGATAGATTTTTCTTCCCTGCTTTCCTGCAAATACGCCGCACACACGTTCACTTCTTTGACTTTTTGGAGTGTAACTTCTCCATGAGATAAGAGGGGATACGTCTCATGAGCATATGCTTTTCCTTGACTAATTAAGGCGCTAAACATTAAATTAGGAATCCAGTCCACTGCTCATTTGTCATAAAGTGGCAGACTATCACCAAAATCCAGACGCTTCTCTGTGCCTCCCCAACCTTCCTTACCATTTGTTGTTGTCAGTATCTGTTCAATTTAGCTGCTTTTCGGAGAAGGGTGCAGCCGTGCCTGTCTGACATGTAGATGCTACTGAGTGCCAGCGCAGGTGTGCAGCTGGCAACTATAGAGCCTCACGCAGAAACAGCTCTGACAGCTGAAAACTCAGTGTGATATCTCACTAACACTTCAAAAAACGGGCATCTTTGTGCATTTTAATAGCAATAAAATGAAGTACAGAATGAGGAGGGGCATTATGTGAGCTATACAAGGGCAGGCAGTTTTATTGAGGATACAGTGGGAATTAGAAGTTTCGAGAACAAGTGAAATGTGAAGCATGGCCTGCAAAAACAAAGCAGATTTTCCGCTGTGAATACTAATTATATTGTGGCCCAGTTTGGAGGAAAACTTGGGGACAAAATGTTAACCTTCACCCAGATGCCTGGAAAAGAGTGACGACTCAGAGCTTCACTATACAAGCTCCTAATGGCAATTTGCAGGATTCCACCTGTCTGCCTGAGGATTTCTTGTTTGGGGTTCAGAAACAGTCTGGATACCAAGCTTGGCATCATGTTCATTCCCAGCTGTCAAGCCTCCTCTACAGCCTGCGTCCATCTTCAGCAGGGGGACTGTGTATTAGCTTTGAGCAGAGCAAAACCCTGCAGCAGTCGGGGGGGAAATCATTATGAGAGCCACGTCTCCTGCAGTAGCTGGTAGCTACAGCCCTCGCTGTGGTGCAACTGCTGACAGGATGGAATTAAACCCAGTTTGAGCTCTGAGAGTGAAGGCCGTGACCATGAGAAATTTTTACAGTGGGCTCTCAGACATCACAGCGGGCTATTATGAGGTCCGTCCTCAGCAAAGCGTCCTGCATTGCATCAGCTGTCAAAGGACTGTGAGAGTTGCAAGACTTGGTGGAGAATTGCAGAACATCGAGTGTAAAAATGTCCTCAATTATTGAGAGCATGTATTGGCTTTTTGCATTTGTGTGAGCAAGTTGAGTGATACTTGTCAGGTCTGATATCACAGCCAGTGTTGTATTTGTTTAGGTTTAGGAAAGGGGGTTGTGACATTGCTACATTAGATGATGTCATAACTTTACAAGGTTGGGGTGGTTTGGTGGGTCAAACAAGAGCAGGACTTTGACCCAGGAGACCAGTTTTCTTGTCCTGTGTGCAACAAAAAGTCAGTGTTGTGATATTTTAACTTACAAATTGGTGACGTGACGTCATTATGCTACATGACTTTACTCAACTTAACTTGGTGTCACAGAAGTCTGATTCCAGTCAACTTTCAACCTGGACCCAATCACAGGGGAATGGGAAATTCAAGGTGGCTTCATCTGTAACTCTAATGTTGACTTGAAGACAAATAGAAATAGAGATTGTAATAAGCTGCTTGCACAGACCACCTATGCTGCTGTTTTTAGGGTGAAAATGGCTCTGAATGTGTCAGAATGACAACCACATGTTTTTATATCCTCTGCATGTGGATGGTGGTGGCTGGCTGACTGATTTACATATATATCCTTTATTTTCTTTAATTCATATCAAATAAGTAATGCATGTTTAAAATGCTTTCAGAAGAGTGTTGTGTGTGCAAGATTTACTGAACTGATCTGATCTGATCTACCTGCAAGCCAGACTCCATTCACTTGCCATGTACTGTCTTGCTATTGGTCAAATTCATGTCACTCCACCTAACAGCAGGTGGTGCTGTGGTCAATTGAGATGTTATTCAGCAGGTAAACCATGAGGTAAACACTGAAAAATAGCAACTTCCTGTTGCTGATTGTTCAGCTGCAGAGATGTTTGCAGCCATTGTGTTGAATTGCTGCAGGATTTATCAGCTGGGGCCTGACAGAGAGGACATAATCATCCAGCAAGTGTGGAAGGACAGAGGGACAGAGGGACAATGTATACCAGAGTTTGTGTGGAGACCCAATTTGGATTACAACATTTTGTTTTCCCTACTCAGAGATTTACCCTCACCTGGGCAGACGGATCAGTCGTCAGAAACAGGTATGTGCCACTTCAAGCCCAGACACACTGAAATGATTAATTAACACACCTAATTTGAAGCTGTCAAATGCCCTGCAGGCATCAGATTTGAAATGCCAACACCACTGAACCAGCTTTTAGAAAAAGGTCGCTATTTATACGTAAGCAGGCAGTTTTATCCATAAGTTATTAATTGATTTTTAGCCAGCTTCCTTATTATCTTTATCTCCATCATATATAATAGAAATTGATTACTGATATATCTACTCTCACCCGTCCAAACAATAGAAATTCATTATCAATCAAATAAATAACTTATATATGTATCTTAATCAACATACAGTTTAATTACTTATATATTTAAATTAACCATGTTGACTAGTTACCTTTTGTATATGAGTATGTTATGGTATATAATACAAATGTGTCATATAATCTACAATCTATATATAATATATAGTCATTGTGTATTATTTTACCCACTTGCAGCCTGTCTGCTGTTAATTAGGTACAAGTTCAACTCAAGTAGATTTTCAGGGGGGTTGGGGCGTGGCTGTTATGATAATGTGCCCGACCTAAACAGCCAACCCCAGGCTCCCACTGATGTGGATATAAAAGTATTACAGTGTGCAGGTATGAATGTTAAATGGCTTTTGTGCAATCTGTCTCACTCAGAAAGTGTGTGTAAAAAGGCTGGAGGGTCGTAGGTTATTCATTCACTCCTGCATTTGGAGTACGCATCAATTAAAACAGCAGGCTGTTCTACTACTCTGGACAGAGACGCAGTCTTTCAGCCATCTGTCTTTGTTGACGCATTTCTACCTTCTACTTCAATCATTCCTCCTCTTTCTCTAATTCACTCTTTCGCCTCGTTGATCTCCACAGCGCCTGATGCAATGTGCAGGCATCCACTCATTAACGCCAAAGTCAATGGGAAGACAAAGGGGGCAAAATGATTTGCACAGGACTGTGGGAGTAGGCTGCACGGCAGTCACATACCCTGGGGTTACATAGGAAGGAAATTGGATCTTGGGGGAATGAGAGTGAGCCCTGTGATGTCATATATTACGATAGATCAGCGGGGAGAGGTGGGGTATCACTCATTATAGAGCGCGGTGAACACAGCTGAGCTGCTGTGTGACATGACAACTGGCTGCAGGAGCCATAAACTCCAACAGGGTCTTATATGTAGGTGGCAGTAACTAACTGAGCAGTGTACTGCGTGGGTGTGATTCACTGCCAGAACTAAGAATCATAAGCTTGTAAAAAGGCAACACAGCCTTTTTTATATTGTTGTCAATATCTGTATTCTCCTTGTTTTTGTCTGTGTGAGGTTTTTTTTAGTTGCAGTTATTTATCATCTCTGTGAGAGTGGCAGTATCGGCAAACAAAATGTCGTATAGACTCATAACGGCTGCGTGGTCGCCATTTCTTGCTGTAAATAAAAGACAAATCAGTGTATTTGCTTTGACACGAAAATAGCTTTTGTGCTGCAGCCCACATGGTTTTCTCAGTCAGTGCATTATTAATGATGTTGTGCTGCGATAACACTGCAAGTGTCCAGTACAGGATGGGCTGGGACACAAAAAGGAAAAAATACTGTAGCTGGCACCAACATGCTCAGGCAACCAGGTTTCATGGCCACAGCTTATTACTGATAATATTGTGTTAATTATTTAATATCTGAACAGCTGTTTGTCCTCACTAATCACCACCTTATTCATCTCTCTTGCTTTGACTGGTTTTCTAGTTTCTGGGGGAAAGAAAAGAAACAAATGTAGCACAAAAGATGGTAGTTTTGGTTCATATTGGAGGTTGAGGTCTGCACTGTTGTCACCCTGACTCACTGCTTAGTTCCAGGATGCAAATTGGACCTGTACAGCTCAGTGCCAGTATCCTTGTAATTTCAATTGGGCTCATTTAGGCATAAACTGGCCTCAGAGAGAGAATAAGGCTGGGGAACACGGAATTAGCTGGAAGCCAAGTCACAAAGCATTCAGCACCTGATTCTCAGCTAGGACAGATGGCAGAATTGCAGCACGATGGCACAAACATGCACATAGACAGAGAGGCAGAGGGAGAGGCAGAACACCACACACACACACAGCCATGTCTCAGTGTTCCCTTAGGCGTGCGGCCAAGAAACTCAATGTTTCATGAGGATTAAAGTCTCTGCATGAAACCTGTGACTGAACATGAGACATTGGATCATAAGACATTGCCAAAACAGCTGTCAGGGGCGAGTCACGGCGCCGGCAGTGAGTCACAGTTCCTGTCCACAGGCCATTTATTTTGTCAAGATGTGAAGGATGTGGAAGAGATTTTCAATTCAGCGGCCATCACGCCTAGCCCACCATGTTCCAAATCCTCCTCCACTCGAGCGTCATAGACCTCTGAGTTGTTGGACTTCCTGTGCCGATGGCGTCCACGCAGCTGACGTCCCAGAGCTGGTTACTGTAGTTTTGAGGATCGTAAAGGCTCTCATAGCATGCTCAAATTTGTGCGGCGGCATTAGCTGTACCCAGCCTAAGCTCCCTAGTTTCTCAGGGGCAGTGTTAATCCATCAATACTTAGATCTGTCTCCCCACTCTTCCATGATCCATGATGATGAGCAGAGCTAATAAAGGCATGGGCAGACAGAAGCTGGCGATAACACATTATCCTCGCCATCTAATCCCCCTTCTAATTAGAGATGCTGATTTAGATCAAGACAGAAAACAACAAAACATGGAAAAATGAAATGAGGCCGTGCCAGACACCCAATGGGGTTCTTATTTACTGTATGAAGTAGTCAAATAAAGGTCCATAATGGTGGATTTGTATGTTTAAGACCATTAATTACACATCACACACAACATTGCTGTCGACCATTTTCCAAAGCACACCAGAAGTTTTTTAGATTGATTTCATTCCTTCCAGGCAGCCATTTGTTTCCAGACATTGGTTTCACTCCAGCACTTCAGAAAACCTCATTAACTCAGAGATAAATTAAAAATGGCTTGTAATAGATAATCCATCACAGTAAACTTAGATTTTAATCCTTTTTTTTTCAGTGTGAGGTATGCTATCAGTTGGGACTGCTTCTGAAAAGTCTTATTGTTGGGGCATTCACAGACTGCCAAACAGATAACCTTTAAAACTATTTGCTCAATGGCAGCCCAGCCCACTGAGAATAGTATGAGCCTAATCTCTGAACAGGTATCTGCATATGAATGCTGATTCTGTAGGCCAGCTGGACAAGATTTTGGCATCCAAATAGTCCTGGTGTCTGTTTGTAGTCTGTTTGGTCGATACTACTTGGCCTACAATCATGATTGAGTGGGCTTTAGTTGCATGCAGGTTAACAGTCTGGGAGTGAGAGTGAAAGAGTCAGAACGTACTGCAGTCTCGGGACCCATCATCTCTTGTCTCAATCTCAAGCAATTTGAATTCACTTTTTAAAAAATATTGTGCAGACATCTTTGTTTAGAGATTAGCTCCACTTTCTCCTGGACTTAAAACACCTACAAAAAGTATTGATGAAGTGTCTAATTTAAACAGTGACTGGCAAATAGAAGAGGAAGTCTTGGCTTGGATATGCATTATCCACATATTAGCTGGTTACACCGCAACCCCAGAAATATTGGCCGATGTACCCAGAGGCTAAATTGCCATCAGGCTGATGGCTTCAGAGACGGATAAAGCAGACATAAAATTAGCATCTAACTGGCGAAGCAGTCATTGGAGACCCAAGCAGAGATAAGAGGATATTATATTGGATTTACTTTTGCCAGTTGATGACAAAACATGCACCAAATGAATGCATTACATTTAGCACTGTAATGTAATTGCTTTTTCAATGACCTGCAATTAACACTTGAGTTTTCATTAACTGTTGCAATACGCAGATGTTAAAAGGTCTGGGTTTTTGCAGAATTGCCAATTTCAATTGGAATATTTGACAGGATAGCACCTTTTACGGTCATTAATTTAACCTGTAAACTGTAACAGAATAAATTTACTCATACAGGTGCAGTACTCGACGTTCAGAACACTATATAGCAATAAACAGCTGTTTTTCATGAAGAGATATGGTGTCCTGTTAAATCATGTATGGTTTTAATCAGACCTTTTTTCTTTGTTGACAAAAAACTTGCACTCGGGGCGACCTACATTTATTTACTGTTTAAACTGTCTTTTATAACACCTTACCAGGAAGTTTTTTGCCCTAAACCTAGATCAGTGGTTTTGTAGCATAAATTAAAACTGCAGCCTTTTTTCCCCACAAGAACGAACCATTTGTTTATGTAGTTGACAAATTATCTTTTCTTTCGCTGAGGTTCGAGATCTCGCTGTTTTAGGACTATTGGCAGCTATGTTAGCACTGTTAGCTGCTTCAGCTACTGCCATGTTAAGAGCCATGTGCAGGCGACTCTGAACTCAGTGTACAGCCACAAAATTTCTTGTATTCTGTTTTCCCTTGAACTTTATTTATTGCATGAGGATGCAGAAGCTAAAAAAATCAACATGATGCCCATAGTGATGGAATATCTCAGTTTCACTTCAATGCAACCCATGCTGTATTCTGAGTTACAGTTGTTTTCTCTTCTTGCAGTCAGTGTACTACTGATATGGTCCTTTCAGTTATGGTTATTTAGGGGAAAAAAGGAACGAAAGCAGAAAAGAATAGAAATGAAACAAAAAATTGCTGAGACAGGAACACTGATCGACAACTTCTGTCAGCTTTATAGTTATTTTATAAACCTGGTAATGAGGCGAGGGCTGGTTTTACTCTCACCATTTCCCACCTGATTTCATCACTTTTTCTGTATTGGCTTTGGCACGAAGGTGGCATCATCTGTGTATTTGTGTGTGGGTGTGTGTGCATATCTGTCACTTTTTGAGAAGGAGAAAGGTGCTCCCGGTGACACCATCTACTCCTGTCACTCACCTCTCCTCCCGATTATTTTTGTCACTCCATCCTCCTCCACCTTCTCTCGCTCTCCTATTTTGTCTTCCACTGAACATTTATTGCTCTGCTGAATTTAAATCCCCCCTCTCTCCTCTTACACTGCATATTCTCCTCCTCCCTTGGGCTCTTTGTTTACCTTTCCTATCTGTAGTCTTTTACACCAACCGCCAATTTTCTTTCACTCCTCTTATTCCATCACTCCGTGATTTTCCTCTCATCCTTCCTCTGTGGATATCATTGTTGTCCTTTTCTCTCCCTTTATAGGCAAGGAGCTGAGGTAGTTTTTTAGAGTCTCAGGGGGGCTAGATGTTAATTACACTTTAATAAGTCCTTACTGTACACGTTTAGATTTAAAGAGATAGAGGGGAAAGTTAAATCTGGGTTTATCTTTTTCTGGACAGTTGTTAGACATATAAAATAAGAGGGAAAAACAGCTGAGTTACAATGAATTGCATCTCTTTGACCTGGAAAAGCGTGGCAGCTACATTTCAAGAAGAAAGCTACTTTGTCAGTTTCAGAAGTTAACTTGCCCAAGCTGCTGATGCTGTGAGGAGACTTGCTGAGCCCGGAGAATAGACTGGGGGATAGCAAATGGACTAATGAAGGCTTTTTGAGGTGTTACTTTAGCATCTCTCTCTCCGAACACAGGTCCTCTCTCTTTCCACGGGACAAATTGGAGCACATTCACTTCCGGACGAATCCTTTTCAAACCCTGGCTGATGCCCAGTGTCAAGAGTTATAAAAGTTTTATTGCGCTATGAAGGGAGTGATCTCTAATTGGCTAGGCATGCTTTGCAGTAAAAAGCACTCCCAATGACTTTTATGACTTATGGACTGCAACAGGAAACACAGATCAGGGATGTCAAAAGGTAAAAGTTTGGCTGGCGAAGAGGCACTCTCAAGGCCATATCCAATAAACCAGAAGTGTATTTTTCTATCATCACTGTTTACTTCTTTCCCCATATCCTGGCTTTCACCTCACCCCCCCCAGATTCCCCAAGATTGACACCATTTGTTTATTGTTTTTTAGCTGTTGGTGGAGCCGGTGGAAAGCCAGACAGACCCAGAGGGTGGTGTTGTCAGACTTATCATCCTCTTCCGATACACAGCACCGCGACTTTACCGACTGAGAGTTCAGCAGTTCAATAATATACGCCCATTGGACGGAAGAGAGGGACCTCCATGTTTTTATTCATGGAGTATCTTTTAGATCACAGTTGTACCAATGGCAGGCAGTATTCTGTGTGAACTCTTTGCCAGTGTAATGTAACACATGCCTATATTAGCCAGCTGAGAGCAGCATTAGCAGACAATAGGGCTTAATGAGTGCAGCGTATCCTCCTGTCGGGGAACGTGGATGAAAGTTGCAGCATGAACAGCGAAGGGAAAGTTCTCCAGAGCCTGTGCACTCTCACTCCTCTCCTCCTCTCACCAAATGCCCGATTGTCTGCCTGAAAAAAAGAGTGTTAATGTCTCTTTTTGTTTGTGTGCGATGGGGGAAGTGTTGTAAACTAGGGGGATGAATGGGAGGCGTGTTAAATATTTAGCATGAAACACATAGTCGAGTCCCGTTGTTTTTCCTTTCTTTAACAGGGGATTCTTTTGTCGGCATATACATAATAACATACAGCTGACCATTTGCAAAAGCCTTCTTTCAAAAAGCAATTGTCCAATCACAGCTTTTACAACCATAACTAGGTACAGCAGGCCTGTCAAGCTTAGGATTTCTGGACATAATGATTTTTGGCTTTCACAGAACACAAAAATGCAATTGTAAGGAAGGAATTAAACAGTGAGTTTATGTTGCAGCTGTGTTCTCTCGCCTGCATTGTGAGATAAATGAGGCACAAACCAGCATTTTTGGCTCCAACCGGCCGTTTATTCTGGTAACAACAGAATAATATAAGGTCTCCCATGGCCAGCTTTGTGGTACTGCAGCAAGCTCCAGAAAACACACAGGGGGCAGGAACCAGCCAGGTTATAAAGGCTGCCAAGGGGGTGAGGCCGGTCTTGCAATGTCAAATGGAAATAGTGCTAAAAAATTACCTTAGGCGTTAAATATTTTTGACGTATGTCAAGTGTAGTTGGAGAAACTGTAACAAATGCATGTCTGGTTACCATTATGCATACTTGACAGGAAGTTAAAGAGTTATGATCTGTTTCAACGGTAACAAGCAAGGATGTTTCAGCACACACACCAAAAAAAAAGGTTTTGCCACTTTGTCCAAATGGTTTCAAAGCTCAGCACTGTATCTGGGGGCTTGGTTGGACGAGAGCCCCAGCTAACTGCTAGCTCCTTGCAATTGTTGTAACTTTAGCCGACAAAATGGATGGTGGGCTACACGGTGGTGTATTGGTAAGCACTTTTGTACAGCAAGAAGGTTCGAATCCGGCTTCTGTGTGGAGTTTGAATTCCCCTCACAGTCCAAAGACATGCAGTTTAGGTTTAATTGACTCTAAGTTGCCCGTACAAGTTAATGAGAGCATCAATGGTTGATGTCTTTATGTCTAATTAGCGGATAATGATAATGACTGAATGAATAAATGAATGAATGAAGAATTTTTAAAGTATACTTCATTCATAATTTGTTTAATCTGTTTTCTTCTCCTTCTTTTGGAAACTCTGGATATGGCCTTGTGGCCAACCAGTCACTGCTGCTTGCGTTAGGTTGACCATTGAAAGAGCAGTGCACATTAAGATGGCTAGCACAGAGGAAACATCAGAGAGATTCAGTAATACATGTTTGAGCCTCCAGACTCAGATGAGGAATCTGTTGTGCATCAAAAACAACTATTAGCAGATGCACCAGAATGCTAAGTAGCAACATTTAGCTTGTTAGCTTGTTACTAGCAGTGGCTGAAAGAGCGTTAATAGTTGGGAACTTTGTATTTTGAACTTTGTTTGTTTTTTGCTCTCTCTACTTAAAAGTACACTCTGCACTGGAGGATTTTTCCCCAAGTTTTTCCAGGTTGTGACATTTGAGATCTAGCTTACCCAGGGTACATTTGAATCTCAGATTTTATGGAAGTGCACAGACATCACCCCCTTCAGTACAGGACTGTGAAAACACCTCTCTAGTGACAAACTCTGCACACATACAAGTCAGTATAATTTAGACTTCTTAGGGGACATAAACATAAGAAAAATAGCCTACAGTTTTGAGTGGAGGCATAGCAACAGTAGCTAAGGGAGGTTTGACTGAGCAAAGGGCCCATTACATGCAATTAACATAAGTATTTACTGTATTTATGACTATAATGAATAATTCAGATGCCGAAATTAGATCTCGAGAAAAGCCATCTTATTTGTCAGAGAAGTTATTGCATCTTTTCCTGCCTGCAGAGTTTGAGGGAGAAAGACAGTTTTTGTCTCATCAAAAAAAATGAGCAACACTCACTGTCTAAAGATTCGTAAGGGCTGCTAATGATGCCCAATGTGATGCAAATTACTCATTCATAGCTGCTGCCTGGCTTCGCCTAGAATAGATGGGGGGGGGCTCAGACCTAATGATGTTTGGATGGAATCTCTGTTCTACATTAGGGCTCAAATTCATTTGCAAACACAATATCTTTTCTTATACCATTGCAACTAAATCAAACACTGAAAGAAATCCTGATGAAGCCTTGCAGATGCTTGTTCAAATTACATTAGAAATTCCATTTCAAAATGAGCAGTCTACAGCGCCCGACCCGCTCATCATCACACTGACAATTTGCCTCCTCTGCCTTTTTGAAGGAGCTGAAGAAGCTGAGCGTATGGTGTCAGATTCATTCAGAGAAGTGTTGGTGTGGTTTAATATTACATGCTTTGGGAATCAAGTTAGAGTTGGGTTGTGTACGCACATCCAAACTGCAATCAAAATCAATTCTGCATTGCCTTGTTCTCACACGCATCAAATAAACAATCACAAGCGAAAAGAGAATGGTGAGTGTTTTTGGCAAGATGGAGTAGAATTCATTTACTCAGTGTCCAGTTGGAGCAATGGATATTAAAATCATCTATCTGTTCTCTGCCAGCCGCACATCAACGCTCTCTTACATGATGTGGATCTGTCACTGCAAATCTGACTCAGGCGGGCACTCTGTGCACAGGCAGCACTGATATATGAAGATGTCAGTAAGAGACCAGCAACTTCCTCCTGTAAAATGAAAAAAATATGTCTTGTCAAAAGGCTCTGCAGGGTTATGTTGATTTACTCTGTTCACTGTGCAGCCTCCTGAAATAATAGAGAGGCAGGGACTTTATAGAGTAATCGTAACAGTTTGACGCCTCGAGCTAGATGAGAGTATACTGCTGGCATGCTGCATTAATGCTGAATTAATATATTTTTTTAAATTCCTTTTTTTATTAACAAACAACCCCTACTGGTGTAAGTAGCACTAACTTAGAAAGCGTTTCGCAATCAACTGATTCAGTTAATTACAGAGTGCCTGGTAAATAACCGTGTAGGACAGTGATTCAGAGTGGGGGTGTGTGTACCCCAGGGGGGAGGCTACTTCTGCAGTTGCCAGGAGGTACGTGGAAAGATTTTAGAATAGCTCAACTAATTTGAAAAAAAAAGAAGAAATTATAGTTTGATTGGAAGAATATGGCCAGACATTAAGTCAGTAAACCATTAAGCAAACGAGTACGGAAGTTCAAACAGATGGAAATAGTTGAAAGTAATGGATGGTTGAAAAAGTTTGCCGAAAGTAATAGCTGATTATTTGAACTGTTTAGACAAATAATGGACAAACCATTGAAATAGTTACCTCAAAGTACTGACTTAACAGTTTAAAGAATTTGAATAAAGTTTGAAACAGACACTTCAAGTGGGCTGTAGTAGCCTAGCACAATTACTGACCACATCAAATGTTGACAGTTCAACTGTATGGAAAAAAGAGCAATATTCACTTTTATATAATGAATCGTAAGTGCGTACATTTGGACGATTACTTGGGAATCGATTGGTGTAGGATATGAGAAGTCGCTGTGCAACACCCCTAAAAGTGTGCTAATAAAAGTCAAGACCCAACAAATATCCTTTTTTTTTGCTATTAAATTTTGTATTTTGACTTCATTGCTCCATTGAATGTACGTTAAATTTTTTCAAAGCCAATATAAATCCATCAATAACTGAAAATTGCACAAGAACACCTGCAAAATGTAAAGAAATGTATTAATGACAGTAAAAAAACATGTTCTAGGTTGCCTTCTGTAAACATACAGTACATAGAAATACTGCTGGACTATGGTCTTTATTTTTAATGTAACCTGTTTGTAATTCTGTAGAGGACAGCTGCATGACTGTGGTAGCCCACAGGAGTGGGGGAGGGGTGGCTGAGACTGATTGTGTCTCAAACACTGGGGTCTCTCTCTCTCTCTCTCCTCCACCACAGTGTTTGTGTGAGATTTTGTGAAAGGGTTAATGCTCCTGTGTGCATGCCAACAAGCAAGATGGATGCTTGCTGCTGCGCAGGTATAATTGGATCATGCACCTGCCTCTGGTGTGGTCATTGATCTCTTCCCCTGTGGGGCCCAATATTTAGGGAGGCAGAGCTGTGAGACTGAGCTCCTATTGATTTTACCCTCAAACTGATCATGAGTCTTTGGACACATGTGATCAACATTAATCTGCGGGGCTGCATGACGGACTGGGTAACGAGGATTCAGCCATTCCTTTAACTGGATGTTTGCTGGGTGCAGATACGACCCTAAATGAGACATTCATAACTGCGGTGATGCTGCCGCATTGTTTAGATAAAATCGATGAAATTGCATGTTGACATTTTGCTTGATTAATGTAACAACGTATTGGCACATAAAAGATCGATCATGCAAACGCTGGAAGAAAAATGGGACTGAATATGGAATCACAAAGGGTATTTACTTCAGAAATACTTTATTTATTTTAGATTGGTTATAATTAAAAAAAATGTCTGGGGCTGTTCGAAGGAATTTCTTTGCAGGGGCTCAATTTGAGAACCATCAAACCACCTTTTATTTACATTACATTCAAAATTCATGACAGAGCCACCTATAGAAAAATGATTTCCCATCATGTGACTGCTGACTATGTATAGACTCTGAACTACTTGGGCTTAAAAAAACTACATCCATACAGAACTACTGGCTGCAGTTATGTCTGTCTATGGACTGTTGTTTTGAGCCCCCTGTTGACATTTTGGCCATTGCCATCTTGGTTTTTTGAAGCCAGAATTGACCATATTTGGATGATAGGGTGTTTTAATGTCTGGTGGCACCGAAAACAGTTGAGAAGCGAGACGGTTCACTGGTGATTCAGTTCCTGTATGAGTCATTGACGTTGAGCACAAGTGAAGAAGTTTCTCACGGGATACAGAACCAGTCTCCGTCAGTCTGCATCAACAGTGTGTATGCTACATAAATGGACACATTTTTTATGGGATAGCTAGGAAATTCATAGTTATTCCTATGAAAGCAAAGCCCCAACCCATTCATGTGAACGACCCGAAATACACAGCAGAAAATACTGCCTTTTTCTGTAAGATATCATTCAAGTGTAGTAACTATAACATATGCTGTTTCATACCTTTATTTTATATATCGTTGCTACAAACCTCATACAGCATATAGGAAAATAAGGTAACTCCCAAAGATTTAATTGACGTTGCAACCAATTAACCTTCCACATTTTGACATCTGTTTCAGGATTATGCTTTGAAAGCATTATAAAAAAAGGAAGAAGAAAGAAACACAGTCAGGCAGCTATTTGAAACCAAGGGTGTTTTATCCCCCTAGATGACATTTACTTGGCTTTTATGGCACCCACACAAACCCATGGGACCGCACTGCCTGGGGGGGCATCGGCAAAGCAAACAGTTAAACAGCATCATTATCATCCATAGAGCCGGGCAAACTCATTTCATTTTTAATGCATATAGGTGTGTCTCTGTTTGTGTGCGGCACAAAGACGATAAACAAGTCAAAGGAAATTACATTTAGATAGCCAAGCTGCCGGCTTTTTATGCAGCTGTGTGGGGCCGTTTTCCATTTGTGTGCACAGCTGTATTGTGTGCTTTGGAATTCAATGAAGATGTATGTGGTACATGAATATGTAATACGTACAATCATCATTGTCATAATATGAACACATGAATACATGTGTGGTACCCTGAAGAAATTAATTGTTTCCAGTAAGATTGTGTGTTTTCTGACAGTAGATAAATAGAGTGTATGCATGAGCATGAATGTTCATTTGAGTACATTCTGCTCATAGCAGCTAGATAATACTGGAGTCATTTCACCGCATATTGATTTAGTTGTAATATGCCTGCATTAATTTTTTAAATGCTTGTAAGATGGTGAAAAAAAGTCTTTACACATTATAGTTTCTGGCTGCTGTGTGTATGTGTTGGATCTCTCCTCCAGCAAAAACAGTGTTCCTCAATAGCCATCTCTTTCATATCTAGGAGCTCCACCAGATACTGCTTGATTTCACTCTTTTCAATGATGCTCTTTGACCGGCTGCAGAAGTTGCCTCAGGCGCCCAAAGCAGAAATATTACAACCATGATGAATATCGAAAAAATGCAGTGTGGGGTTTTTAACAAGTGCTTATACACGGCGCATTAGGATGATGAATTCCCCTGCCTTGGCACCCTCCAGATACGGCACAAAAAGATGAAAACTGTGTCACACACAGAGAAAGAGACAGAGGGGAGACATAGATATAGAAACGAGGGAAAATACCAAGGTGTCTGAACTTGATTGAAGACGTACTTTTCGGGAGAGGTGGACAAAAATAATAGTGGCAGTTTATAACACACTGCAATCCATTAGAAATCCACAAACGGCCTCAAAAATGACAATAAAGTCACGTCAACATGTCTGACAGTCTTTAAACCACAGACTATAACAAAAAAGTGGACATCAACCATTGGTTTATGGATGATTGTTTTGAAGCCTGAAGTTTGACATTTTGGCCATCTCTATCATAGCTTTTTGGAGTCAGAAGTGAATATATTTAGAAGAGAGTGGTTACTAGACTGGTGACGAGTCAGTTCCTGAATCTGTCAGGTGGGTTTTGCCACTGCCATTCCCCTTCAGGAGACTAGTTGCCCGTCCTGTGTCTATTAACTCCAATGAAAAGGTGAAAATTAGCACAGATCATGAATTTCTTCGCCCCAGACACTTTAGATGGCATTTTTAGAAAGACAAATGAGGAGAAAATTAACTTTGTTCTTGATGTGTGGATTTCTCAGCAGCACACTCTTGCTAGATCTGGAAAAAAAAAGAAATCTTTTATTTTAGTCTAAATGGAACCATAATTTACTGAATGAACATCATGTTGTATTGGAGAAAACTTGAAACTTAAATGACTGAGATAAACCTGTTAGGAAAATCTTTACTGAGGTAATAAATCAAGTGACAAGTAGGGTCATTTTCTCATAGACTTGTATACAATCAGACTTTTTTTTAACAACCAGTGGATTTGCTCTCTGCTGTTGCCCCCAT
>CAFUXE010000169.1:196002-213083 GCA_903364295.1 Serranus cabrilla | reverse complement strand
AAAAAATCACCCAAGCCTTACAGAGGTGCATTAAGATCAAACAGGTGTTCATGAGAGTGTAACCACCTACTGCAGGTACAACTGACATCAAATGTCAGAACCGCCTGTAAATAGGAAAGAGTATTCAGATAAAAGCCAGAGATCCTTTTGGATGTTGGAAAGGTTATCCTCATACAACACTTTAAAAGATGTTCAACTCCGTCTGATTCCGAGCTGTCTTTCTTTCTACACAGAGGGATTTTTTTCCTCTGGTTTCTATGGCACCCTAGTGTTCGAGCCAATGGAACTTGCAGTCGCCACTTTGAAGTTGTAACACTCACACTGTGATGTCTCAGAGTAGCAAATACATCACTATAATCCGAATGCTCCCTTTGATGGGCTTTGAAATAGTGTTTAACTGAACTCCACAGTGCCAGTGTATAATGTTCATGTAGGAATCCTGAGTCGCATTCAAATCGCTATTAAACTGAGAGGGCAGTTTTTTGCACTCAAGAGCAAATCACACATATTCAGCCTCATAAATCACTGCAAGCAGTTTGGCGAAGTTTCCCTTGGACCAACTTTGAATACTAAGTAACTTTTCTTGTCTACTCATCTCAGCATTCATTTTCTTGTGGCGCGTGCACTGTTCAACCAATTTGACTTGTGATGTATAATTGAACAATTTATGTATGAAACAGTTACACAGTGTCAGACTTGCAAATCCAATTTCCAGACAATTATAACTCATGAGATATAATTTGCTGAGCGAGATCAACCAAATGTTGTGTACTGATTGAGGCTCCAACAAAAAGAACAAATAACTCATGTATCATATACGGTCGGGGACATATTGCTAACTGGCAAGTATAAATTCAGCTTTTTTGGTTCAACTGGTAATACCTGATTTGTTGGTAAAGTGACGGAACCATCTTTTACTTTGGCTTGCATGTTAGCAGACAGTTGCTAATTTACATATCGGCCCATCTGATTAGCAGCGGAATGTAACTAAAGTACTGCCCATTGGACTTTGTTCTGTTCTTTCGGTCAAAATTTGAGGTACTTGGAGACTGCTCTTTTTCTCCGCTATTTTTTAAAACACTGTCAATATAATTCGTAACGACTCATATGAGGGTTTGTCAAACGGTCTATTATGTCGTTGGTTGGAGATCTTCTCGTTATACTTTTACTCCATGACATCTTATCTACCTGGTACCTTTCACTCCACTACAACTTTAAATACCTTTAAGATTACCCATTTTAAACCCATCCTCTGCAGTGAGAACCATTTATTTCCAGATATGTTGATATTGAATGTTTGTGATTTTGAAGGATTCAGTGCTCCTTTGTGTTTTGGACCATTTCTCCATCTTCTTTACCTAAATAAACTCTTTAAAAACACCTTTAGATCAGCTGGAACAGCTGTTTTGACACCATGAAAAGTTTTATTTTTTTTAGCTACAATCATATGATGATCTTATACCCAGTGGGTTGCCAGGAAGACGTCCAGAGACCCAACATTTTTAAGGACCTCCCTGGCCTTTTCCTACAAAATGTCACTTAAGCAGACACATAGAAACCAGAAAGAGTCTCAAAATGACCTGAAAGAATATAATTACTACCCCAAAACGATTACAAAGAGATGCAAAATAGCTGCAAAGACAAGACCACTAAAAAAGAGGCTTAACAACTGTAAAGTTTGTGTCCTGCTTCTATGTAGAAAGATGGTGCAGCCTTCTGCATGCATATATAATAGTCAAACACTAACAGGGACTATATTTCTGCATAATGATTACTTTAACTTTTCATGCTTTTATGTAAATTTTCTGCTGATAATACTTACATACTCTTAAGTAAGGTTTTGAATGCGGGACTTTTACTTTATAGTGGGCAATTAGTACTTTTACTTCAGTAGAGGATCGTCCACCACTGGACCAGTATTCACTCCTCTTGTACCTGTGTTTTGCTTCTCACCAACTCCTGAGGGATATCTGTCAGTTTTTAGCTGCTAAATGCTCCACAGTGTTCACCAGCTAGTCTGTCTGCTGTTTGGTTCAGCAGGCAGGTAGCATATCTGCCCAGGAGTCTGTTAAAGGTGCTGATTACAGCAGTGAGAATGAACCAAAACAATGTGTCTGCTTTTTAGCTCATTGTAAATCAAAACAATGGAGTAAAAAATGCCTAAACAGTCAGTCGAAGTGAGGGGAAGTGCAGAGTCAGGGGATAATTATCTCTAAGTTTGACACTACAAGCGACCTTTCAAATATATGTAATAATTTGATCTATTGTTGGTTTAAGAATATTGATTAGAGCAATTATAATCACCACATAACTAGACATGACATTTACAGTGATTGTAAAGGACACAAAGTGTTAATTGCACTGCTGTATTCTACACAACTACAGTAACAAGCCTTTAAATGAATCATAAAACATACTGCATTGACCTTCAAGGCAAACGTGCTGAAGAAGTCTGTAGCCTAGCGACGCTATTATTTGAGGACACGCAGAAGGTGAGGCATTGCTGCGAGCTTATACGCCATAATTAAGACACTCACAAATCTGGCAACCCAGTAGGGTGGAAAGCACATTGCTGAGACACAGCTCCGTCCTCTAACTACTGATCTGGCAACTGGCTGCATCGTCCTGTAATTAGCTCTGACATGAATACAAGAACCACGCAGAGATGCTGAGTGTGATGAGCAAACAAAGGATGGTACCGTATGACAGAAATACTAACATCAAGAGCGACTGAGCTCTCCCCGTCCTTCTCCTCCAATCTAGTCTCTTTACTGTCTTGCTTTGCTCGGCCATCCGTCCGTCTCCTGCTGCATTTCCTCTGACTGTTTTCTTTTTTTTTTGGTTTCTGTTTATCCATGATGGCCTCCAGGCTGTTCAGCCTCTCCCCGTCTCCCGTTGTCTGTCAGTGTCCCTCTGTGCATGTCTGCTGCATCATTCTGGCCTGACCTACATAACCTCTGGTCATCAATTTTGTATATAGCTGATGCATTATGATGCATGGACCTCTGTGGCAGAGAGGTCCCTCCAGGGGCTGTGAGCAGCGGCATGTCACTAAAACACATGCGCGCACGCACACTCTCACACAAGCATAAATCAGAGCCATAGCAGTCGTTGGCTGACATGAGCCCCCCAGCAACAACAACACACGAATTGCACTGCAGCCATTCAGGGGCAGACAAACATGGAGAAAGACAGTGCGGTCTGAGTGAAGACGATAATATCTCAGCACGGAACGCTGGATGTAGTGAATAAAGAAATAAATGGAACGGATAATTAAGAGATGAAGGGAGAAATACACAAACCGTTCTTTAAATAGAGGGTTGAATGAGCTGAATGGACACAGTGGAAAACAAATCGGCTAATATAGACACATTGAAACCTTCTAAACCCATACAGTCACTCAACTGTAAAGATGTGGTCGTGAGCAGCACATACTATCAGCTTACCAGACTGGAAGTGCTAAATAAAAGAGCAACCACACCGAGAGCGTTGCATATCGAGTGTATCTGGATCTCTGGAGTCATTGCGATTATGGCTGAAGTTGTACACGTGACACGCATTTTATTTGCCTCTTTATGGTTTTTAGGCTGTTGTTGTAAATGTCTGCATTAGTCAAATCACAGTGCTTAGTCAGTGAATCAAAGGCAGGGCCCGAGGGCTGGCCTGTAGGCTCCTCCACCCCGGGGCCTTGAGTTGCCTGTGTTTACCGCAGCAAACTGTGTGTGGGTTCAGCAACACTGACAGCAGCCTATGCCACCTACAGAACAATCAGCTCACGCAAATGTCTCCATCGTACAAAAGATGGAGTCGGGCTGGAGGGGTTGAGACTGACCTTTTGCAACAACCTGTCTACCTTAAAAACTGTCAGGTTTTCTGTTCCTGCATGACACATATGCAGTATATATTAATATAAGGCAGATTTAACACTCCAAATGCCTCGTAATTTTTGACAGAATGGATCCTCGATTTCACATAGAGGTAGACAAAAGCAGGCTGTTAATTTTGCTGTTCAGCAAATGTCAGTTTTGCCACCTGTCATTGGCATGGGGTAATTCCCATATTTCCAGGATCTTACATTCCCAGATTTATATGGCACATAACGAGAAAAGCTGTGTTAATCAGTATCACTTTTGTAAAGGAGCATGCACACCACTTCCTGTGCACCTGAAGTATGGAGTACCAGCTCAACCTACTGGTCAGCAGACCTGGGTTCTCATCCCATGTGAAAGCAAAAGTCAATTTTGTTATTCAAAGTAAATTCACTAAACTTCAGTGTCACGTCTTTTGGTGTCATTTGCTTTTCTTAACAACTTCACTTCCAGCATTTACGTGTGTTTATTTAACTATTTTAACTATCTTTCACAATGCCTGATTAAGAACTTTTTTCCACTAACCTCAGAGAAGTAGTTTTGTAGCGTAATTGTAGTCGCGGCCTCGTGACTAAACATAGCTACTTAGTTTTCAACAACCGGCCATTGACTGAGCTGATAACAACCTTCTCAGCCCTCTAGGAGGTGGAGCAAGCCCTTCAATTGAATGGGTGATAACATTCGAAACAGGTGTTCTGTAGAGAAATACAAAGTTTGATTAACCACGACCAGGAAAGGTTGCTAAGCTATGATTGGACAAATTTCTCCTTCTGGTGAGCGAATGGCCAATCGCAGAAACGTCTTAAAAATGTTTCAGTGTTTTGTAAAAGTCCTCAGCAGTATTTAGTGTGATATACGTCCATCCTTAAACAAGGAAAGCCTCCAATTCTTTGATGAACGAGGTTAGGTCATGTACGTTAGATGTTAACGATGTAATTCATCTCTGTGATTCCGAACTTCCCATAAAGGTTTAATGATTTTTGGATGCGATGATTGGAGAGGCCGTTATAATGCGTTTGACTTCATCTCGACATCGATTGAAATTGCTCTTGAATTGCTCCAGCAGTGTGTCTAGTGACATTACCATCCAGCAGTATGGGAGCACCATGAGGGAGAGGTATTTGCCTCCGTGTGTGCACCTGATGCTATAAACACAGTCTAATATCCCTCAGCTGGTTTACTATCCTGTAGAGCAATCATCTAAACTAATGTTTCACAGTAGAGGGGCTGTCTCTATCACTCCAGACCTTAAACCATCCTTAACATCTGGCAACTGACAGCAACGTCAAAGGCTGTGTTTTTGGATTCCACACAAATATGTCTGGATGGAGATAAATTAGTGAAAACTGATTCATCAGTCCACACTTTTTCTTTTTTTTTTTCCAATTGCAGGAATCTAGAATTTGTGCTCTGTATGCCAGAATATTTATCTTTGTCTAATGGCCTTAAATGTCTCCAGTTTCTGAAAGGCAGCGTGTCATAAATGCCAGATACATAAAACTCAATAAGTGCAGAGGCGTTCTATTGGTTCTATTCAGAGGTAAAGTGGTAATAATCTATTCTCTTTTAAATGATATATGAATAGGATAGATAGATAGATAGATAGATAGACCTTTTCTCCTTGTTCCCCTTCCTCCACTTCTCCTCCACTCTCCTTTTTCCTTCCTCCTCCTCTCCTCTTTTCTTTCTTGTTCTCTGTACAGCTCTGGGACATTTTTATCCTCCCAAGGTCTGAAGGCTGAATGCCAATAGAGTGATTATCCAGCGCATTAATACTGATGCAAGATCAACACTTAGAGCGCTGTTAATTCATACCTTTATGCAGCTCCCTCTGTAAGTGCATAGCTGATCAAGGTCCTGGACCCATACAGACCTGGTCTGCCACACACTGAATGATCGCAGCATGACTGAGATACAATAGACGAGTGAAACATATCTTTGATAGCTATCTGTAGCATCAACCCTGCAGAGAGCAGAGGGAGAGAAAGTGATGAAAGGGGGAGGTAATGGCAGTATGCCTGAGAGGAAAGACACGAATGCTACTGGGACCTAAATTTAAACTGGAGCTTTTTTACTCACTTTCTCTCCCTCTCTCTTTCACACACACACTGTACACTCGCAAAATACCGAACTGGGAAGGAGAAAAGAACTCAACTGGTAAAAAGAGCTGGGCCTCTTTCAAATGAGAAGAAATTTTTGGAAGGTTAAATCCATTTTTCTGTGAAACTTGGATGCGAAATCGCAGCTTTTGAGTGAATTCTGGAAGCGCAAAAAGAAGCAAAGAGAGTGAGAGAAAGTGTGAGAGAGTGTGTGTGGATGGGGGTGTTCAATCAGTCTCAATCACCTCACAAATTCAATGCAACTTCTCAGAGCGCTAATGCAGCACATGCATTTTACTCAGAGTGATTTCCCCTCCGATGCACCTGTAATGAAGACATTTTACATACATCTGCATGCAAACAAGACAATCCGGAAATTTGCATTTTGAGATCAGTCGTTTGGAAATAAATCTTGAGGAGAAATATCCATACAGGCGGCCACATTAAATCAGCATTCCCATTCAGCATTGCTCTGTTTGAACAGCTTTTTCATTGATTTTGACCAATTCACAGGGGTGATGCAGTGTATTCTCATCAACAAGTTTTTGAGTGATTACTTACGGTAACTTCTGCAGCACGATTCATATGATATCCTAAAAAATATGAAGAATGATGAACACTGCTTTGTGAATACAAGACGCCTTTTTTAAACACTTGGTTATGGTAAGGTTAAAGAGTTAGACTTCAGGAACTATTTCGGCCATCACTTCCAACAATAAAAACGTAAACACCAATCCCCCAGTTCAAAGTTCTGGGTTGTGGTGCCATCCACCAACACTCCTATCTGCCCTATGAGGGACCTTCTTGGCTAATAAGATCTCCAACCTAAAAGACCGTTTGTCAGTACCACCCATCAACAACACATATGAGCATTTGTCAAAATGACTGATATGAGTGATTTGCGTCTCACGTTACAGAGCGGAGCATTCTAAAATTGCGTATCGCACTTGTAAAAAAAAGCTGCAGTTTTTGTGAATTTATGCTACAAAACCACTAACCTAGGTTTAGGGGAAAAAACTTCCTGGTTAGGTGTTATAAGACAGTTTAAAAAGTAAATAAATGTTCATAAATGGTGAAGTGTAGTGAAGTAGTTACGAGGATGATGTGACTACCGTAAGTTATGTAAAAGACGTAAGTTACCAAAAAAACAAAGCTTACGTAAAAGACGTAAGTTACGCAAAAAAAATTGTTTGTATTCACACGTCGAGTTTAGTTTCCCTCCCGTCCTGAGCATGACATCCTCCATTTAACTCTGCATCACCGTCAATCACTAATACTACGTCAGCAAGATGGCGGTGGAGGGCAGTCTAAGACGTAAATATGAGTCGTATTTTGCCACTTGCACAAATGCTTTATAATGATGTTTTAGAGGCTCGCCTGCCTTGTCTTATATCATCACAATGCTTCATCATGGACAAAATTTTGTGTTAAAGCTGTGAATTCCAGTCTATTTCTTTTTAACCATTCATGAGAACAGCCTGAGTGCGCGATCCTCTCCTGTTTCCTGTTTTGATCACTTGTTCACCACTCTCCTCGTCACAATTCTGTGTCTACTAGCATCAAAAGAGAAAGAAGTGAGGAGACACATTATCTTGTCCTCGCTTCACACTAACTAGCAGAATAATCAAACCTGTCACCATAATTGGATTCTTATTTTTGCAAAAGGTAAAAATATGCCAGAAACAGCGATGTGTTAATTAACGGCGCCGGGTGTCTTCTCTCTCACACTGTAAACACCCGAAGACAAACAAACATGCACGCACGGTGCCGTTCCTGTTCCTTCCTCGCGTTTCTTAATACCCAAACATCTCATCAAGCGTGATCAAAGGGTCGGCTGTGCTCGGTGGTGGTACCCACTGTGGCTTCATGCTACAGTGACAAAAACTTTAAAATTGGCCAAAGTGCCAGTGAGAGGTGTCTCCTGCTGTCCAGTGTGTGGGCTGTGTACCACCACGCTGGGAAGGGCTCCTGCCGACAAACAAATGTTCCTCTTCGTGTCGGTAGCATTCCACTTTCATTACTCACAGTATCTCATTCCCCTGCCCCATAATCAAATCCTCATCGAGTGAGCTCAAACTACTGCTCCAAGCACTGCCAGCAGCACGCGAACACACATGCATTAGTGGAGAGCATCATGGGAGTTGCAAACCCAATCAGCGGCACAAGAAGCAGGTGCACTGCACTTTAACTCACTATCCTGAGAATCATTATGCTGCTGTTAGAACCATTCTCCTTCTGACCTTGTCTTTGCTCCGTTCAGGTGCACAGACTGGCCAAAATCTGCTAATAGACAAATGAGTGGCCACTCTAGAGAATACAGATATGAACTTGCCCTGGTTCCATTACCGGCATGATTTATGCATCTTAGTGCCACCAAAAGAGAATTCTTTTCAGCTGAGAGTCTATCCACGGGCCACTGAGCTATTAGTGTATAATGTGGTTCAGACCGTCACAGACAGGCAGAAGCAGAGCAGCTTCAGACTCACATGACCACCCAATTAAGAGCCTATTGTTGACATTCACAATGGTCCTGTGCTGCACTCACAGCAAGTTTCAAAGTAGTATTCTGCATAGCTTCAGGCACAAAGCATACTGATGACCTGACAAACACACACAGACTAGATCTCTCAGGGTTAAATGAAAATATGTTAATATCAATTTCTGCTCCCCTAATACTTTAGATTACAGACCTCCAACATATTCTCATGAACAGGTTCCAACCCAGTCACCCGCATACATGTCAGCATTTTATATCTCTGCAGATGCATTAAATATCTACATTTTTAAACCACAAATATGTTGAATATGAACATTTCTGGACCGCTACAACCCATTCTCAGCGGAGTGGTTACCAAAAACTTTAAACGCTCTGCAAACATGTGGCGACCACCAATTATTCTGGAAATGATTTCCAACATTGGAATGGGAGTTGGTTGGTGCTATTCGCCCACCCAATAGCAGACCTACATGACTTTTATCATTCATATAATATCTTACAAAATAACAGTTGCTACTTTATTTCGTGACTTTATGACATGACACCACTCGGTAAGGCTTAGGCAACAAAACAACTTGTTTAAGGTTAGGGAGAAAAACAGTGTTAGGCATAAAATAACCACTTCTACACATGGCACAGTTCTCTGTGATGTAGACTGTCTCCTGGGTTAAAGTCCTGGGTTTGATTGTGCCATCCACTTCTATTCCCACTACCCACCCTTAATGCGTCCACTGTCTGTATGCCATGCAAAGTAAGAAAATGACGTTACTTTTTGTAGGAATAGAACAGCCAGTTGTTGACTGTGCTGTTGTTTAAAGTGCCAATGTACTGTATAAACTCATACAAAAACAATCCCCCTCATTCATCATTTATGACCCACTGGAAGTGTGTAGCGGTGTCCGTATCTGCAGAGACCCTGCCCTCGGCCTGTACTTTCTTTTTACTTCTCATTCTGCTGTTGGGATCTTTCTGTACGTGGGCATGAAGCTCAGAAAATAACAGACACAGTGACCAAAAAAACCCACACATAGCAACGTGAAACTGTAAGGATTGTTCCAAACCAGAGTGAATGCCGAGTTTGCTGAGTCGGAGAGGAGGGGCCAAGTTTGAATGTTGCGTTTACAGTCAGTGAAAGTTCTTGCGTAGTATGCCTTTAAGGGAAAAATGCTTCTATTACTCTTACCAGTGATGAACTGAATTTTAAATCAGCATATTGCTACATTTACTTATAGAAGTTGAAATTGTCACCTTCCTAAAATAATGTCATTTAGTTTTTGTTTTTTTTTGCCTAAATCATCATATATTCAATATTAAAGTTTTTTGTGATTGTAAACCTGAAAAAATCACTATTATGAGCCATTATTTTAAGAGTGTATCAAAATACAACTGACCCCCCAAAACACGCTTTTGCAGGGTTGTTATTGAAAACATTGAGATTAGATTTTTCCGCTCTTTTTTAGATGCACTTTTTCTATTTTTTTCCCCAGACAAAGATTAAATAATTTAGTGTGGGAGCAGTTCATACATTCTTCAAGAACAAGTGATATATAGCAACTTTTTTTTTTACAGACAATAATACATATGCTGTTACTTTATCTTGTATTTTCTTGCAGCCAAGACTATAAAATAGCCGTTTTCATGATGAAATAAGATAAAGAAAAAATAAATAAAAGCAATGAAGAATAAATGTTGCGTGGGAAACAGTTTCTTGTAATGATAAAACCACCAGTAAATCCTTTTCTGAAGTCCTCTTCTCTCTTGTTCGCCTGCCAATTTAAATCTCCCTCTCTTGGCGATGCAACTTCCGTTTTCAGCACCATGTACAGCGCCGTCACTCTCATTTTTTCATCGACAGCTTATACGGCAGCTTGAGGCGGGGAGGTAAACTTTTGGCAATATCAGAGTGAAGGTTTATAGCCGGGTATAGCTACGACAGTGTTTGCGCGTCTCCAGCCCAATGTTCATCACAGTCCGTCGCAGCGATAAATAAGTGCGGCCACGAAGACCGAAGGGGAGAGGCTCCGGAGATAGGCTCCCGATATGAAATGAATATGCACAGAGACGATTCCGTGAAACAGATCTGTCGCTTTCTGCTACAGGGTTGCTGAGGGATAAATAAATAGTAAGAAAAAAAAGAGAGAATCGAGCGACTTGCAACGCTAAAGAGAGCCGGGAGGAAAGGACTGCTGTGCGGGGGGACGCAAAGGGACTCGATCTGCATGTGAGACCGCTGGTCCACACACACCGGAGGCAAGAGATGCAGCCTGCGAGCAAGCTCCTGACTCTGATTCTCCTCATCTTCATGGGCACAGAACTCACCCAAGTAGGTTTTTAACGCCATTTTCCACATCCTGTATTAAAAGCTAAAAACCGGCGGTTAATTGGCTTCAGATCCACCGAGAGATTACCCGGTTACCTCGCATAAAGAGCCCCCGTGAATTAGCCCTCTACCCCCGCTTAAACAGATTAACGGGTGGGATTACATGATGTGAATACATTGTGCTTGACGGGCGCGGATAGATCCAGCAAAAGCCCTGCTCAGTCTCCCCACCGCCGGGGATGACACACCGGCCAGATAGAAAGGGGAATTATTGCATGATGTGTCCAATTTCCTCATTAGCAAATGGTCAGATTAATCAAGTGCACGGCTGTTCTGAGACAATATGTTGCCTGTATCTGTCTCCTAAAAAGGCCATTGTTGAATTATGGGATGCTGCTCTTAAATCAGGGCTTCACAATCAAATGCAGTGTCTCAAAGAAGGTGTTTTGAGCATGCTCAATGACCACTATGTGACTTACTGAGAGGGGGGGGAAGAACATTCAGTCCAACAGTGTAAAGCCACCCAGCTCAGCAGTAGTAAACAAATTTACCGGTCAATAAAATGCATCTCTGTGATCCTTTACTGGAACCAGTAATTACTTCTTGCTATCTAAAAAGCCAATTTGCAGCAAAACATATAATAGTTACTGTTGCATTAAAGTGTTGGCTTTATAAATTCTCCCAGACAGTGTGGTTGGAGGAGGGAGTGAGGGATGTATTTATTATCAGGCCCTGCCACCACTGGATTGAACAATTTGATGTTTTAATTGCCCTTGCTTGAACAGAGAGTCATATTTCATGGGCTTCACTCTTGTGTGAATCCAATTGTGGTTGGTAATTGGAGACTTAAAAAAAAAAAAAACGTGCCACAGAGGTACTATCAATAAATTAATCGCTGTTCCCAGTGTATCTGTAATATACTCCAAGTGACAAACTCAATAAAATGTGTTGGAAGTAGGTTGCTGCCGACCCTTCTGGCCCTGATAACCAATGTGTTGGAGCAATATTGATGTAATATTGCCTTGACACAAATATGCCAGCGATTGATTTCAGCAAATTTATGAGAAATGTCAGCGTGCTGCGAGTGGAACATTTTTTATCCACAGAGCAACAGCATTCATGTCGGATTTCACACAGTTATTACTGGTGCAATTTTATCTCCCGACATTGTAATGTGAACTGGACATAGAGTGCAGCAGCAGAGTGCACACAAAATGCTGACACAATGGAACAATGGGGCTATTTGCACTGATTGATGAAAGCCATCAGTCAGAGGAGGGAGGAAAAGAGAGCCTGTTTCGCTTTGGGTTTAATGACAGTCGGGTTTGGGTTTTGTGCGGTGCGGGTCAGAGGCCCCGCGTTACAGTGACAGTGTTCCTGTGATGGCCTGAGAGTGCGTGTCATCTGTTTGAAGGTAAGTCGATATAAGTCCACACAGCCTCGCCTGTCCGCTCGCTTCCTGGAGAGCTGAAGCACAGGAGACACTGACAGGCTCTATTTATACAGCCCCTGCTATAGAAACCTACATTTCACCGTAGGAAGGCCAGGCCTCTCCACATCTCTGTTTGAAGAAAAAAAAAAGTGAGAGGTGTTTTCAGAGACAGAGATAGAGAGCCTTCTGATTGCTCATGAGAGAGAAAAATCCGTTCAGTGTGGCCTCGACCTTTTGATGCTGAACAATGCTGCTCTCTTAATGACCACATTAACCACCTTGCTTCAAAAGTCTCACACTGTTTCAGAGAGTGTGGGGGCAGCTGTGGCTGTTTTCTTTAACATCTGGCTGAGGGAGCAAGGAGGCGAGCTGATTAGTAGCACGCTCTCCTCTTTAATTCCACCCGCGTTTATTCACCTCTATCCCCCT
This sequence comes from Serranus cabrilla, assembly GCA_903364295.1. NCBI lineage: Eukaryota > Metazoa > Chordata > Actinopteri > Perciformes > Serranidae > Serranus > Serranus cabrilla. Next base: position 200,437 of record CAFUXE010000169.1, on the reverse strand, counting down.
CTCCGCTGAAGGATTTGGCGACTACTTGGTGTTCACACAGAGAAGAATAGTAAGCAGCCAGAGCGGCATCTGTTCCTCACCTAGTGGCTCCCCCATGGCTTCAGGCCCACATCCTAAAGCATCTCACAGACACCTGACAACACAGATGGCACTCCTTTGACACCATGCAACCCACATACCAAAGCTCATCCTGCAAACAATCACTCTGCACAGGATTACTGTAAAACACCTGCACATGTTAAGGTTTTAAATGTGCATGCACGATTAAGAATGAATAATAAAAAAAAAGAGCTAAAAACAACTCTCTGCTCTGGCAGCACGTCCACATTTCAAGCTGAAACTATAAGGGCGCCAGCAAGGGAACGTTTTTCGAAACAGTTTAGGATTTTTAATGTGTGAAAGCAGAGGAATCAATCCGGTTTTATGTGAGAAACTGAGACGGAGTTGAGCTGAATTGCAATACGCGTGGTGTGATTGGCAGCTGGGGTTGAAGCTATTTATTATTCAGTATGGTTGGTGGAGCGACCGAGCGAGTGGGGAGAGAGAAAGAGAAGGCGAGCAGAAGAGGAGTAGGTGGAGATACGGTGCATTTTGTAGTTCACTTGCAGGCTGGAAATGTGATTTTTCGCTGCTTTATGAACATTTATTACAGTGGATAGTGAGTGTGTCAATGTGGTTAACCTACTGTATTTATACAGTCCAAACATCTGCTCGCTCTGATGTAATATAGTACAATAGCCCATTCAGAATACTACACATTTCTTCATTATATTGAAAGATGTTCCTGCTTGTTTGTGCTCCCAGGCACATCTACACCTAGTTTTTGTCCTATTTTGCAAAGTGAACATAACTCTCTTAAAGTCACCGTATAATTTGATCATCACCTCTCTTACACAAACTAATTTATGCAGACTGCATAACCAATCTCTGTGCAAGTGTTGCTCTTTATTATGTTTGCACATTTAAGATCTTGCATACAATATTATGAATCAACCCTTTTGGTGTCACAGTGCAATGGTTTTAATTGCTCTCCAAAAATCACTCTTGATAAATAGTTTTCGTGTTGATTGATTGATATATTGTTTTTTTTCAGTGTCTTTTTTTTAGCTCACCTGTAGCTTTCCACCTGATGCTGCTGACTTTATGCTTAACTTTCCATCATTTGTTTCACCTCCATTAAAACTGAATTGGATTCACACCTGTGAGTCTGTGGAAACTAACCGTGCCCTTTTGAAAGCTGTGCCATTAGAGGTCACCGCGCTGAACTGAACTGCACCATATTACACAATCCCAGACTGGACTCTGGACAGCAGAGCACAGCGGTGAGCTGACCCCTGTCGATACTTCACAGTAATCTGTGGAGCCATCACTACTGAGCTCTCACCTCAAAGGTCATAAAGAAGTGGGGGAGATAAGAGGAGAATAGAGGGAGAGAGGGGAGAGATATGGAGGTGCAGTGAGTGCAAACTTTGACTCCATCTTTCAGTTTACCAGAAAAATGCATTATGGGGCTGACAGAAATAGCCGTGGACACAGAGCCACTCATGCTATTCTGGGGACTTCATGTATCATGCATCGCTGCAATTTAGGCCATCGTCTGGAGCATTAAGCCTATAGGCCTGTTGATGACTTTGTTTCTGGAAATGAATTATTTGTCATTTCTGAGAGATGTGATTCTAAAAATCATGCACCATTTATCTGCACTTGCTTAAGCACACACACAGTTTTTGAGACAAATATCTATGCATGTAATGCCAAAGAAATTGCATTTATATGATTTAAAGTCAGTGTTCATCAATTTCATTCATTATCCTTAAGAACTTATCCAAACTCGGGTGATGGAGGGCTGGAGCCAATCCCAGCTGACATGGAGAGGCGGGGTTAAATAGTTACAGTACTTACCTCTTTTTTAAAATGTATTTAAATTATAGATTTTTGCATATTCTGTGCTCTGATATCACCCCCTTCTGAATTTTATTTTAAATATATATATATATTTCGCTGCTTCCCTGAAATTTAATTTAACCCCTCCACTTTTTAAAAGATTTTTTAAAAATGTATATCTTTGCATATTTAGTGCTGCTTCCTTGCAATTTAATGCCACCCACTAAAATATATTAATTTATGCATGTTTCGTGCTGCTACCTTGCATTTTAATATCATTCCCTATTCTTCTATTATTTAAAAACATCTATACATTGCAAATCTTCCCTTCCTTGCAATGTAGCCCCCCTTTTTTATTTTTTTTAAATATATGTTTTTTTTAAAATATTTTGTATAGCCTCCCTGTATTGTAATACCTTTTTAAATAATTGAAAAATATATGTATGGATATTTGCATATTTCGTTCTGCTTCCCTGAATTTTAACTTCAGCCCTTTTTAGGATTTAAAATATGTATTTTTGCATATTATGTACACCCTCCTTCCGCTTTAAAATCAATTCTCTTTTGATTTCGGCAACGCCAAAATCAGCTACACGATGGCGCCAGAGTCACACAAATTAAACGCTCGCCCTGAGTTTGAGCTCAAGGCATCCAGCAGCATCCCATCAATAAAACATACTCTGAGTCCTCACACCCCCTCTGTCATTGAAATGCGACATTCTGCATAAGAGTTTCTTGTATATTTTGACATGTGGGTGCCATACCGCTGCAGTGATTGTTGTCAGTTTGAATGAGCTTTACCATGCGGGATCCGGGGGCAGGTTCGCCTCTTTGATAGAGAGCCTCCTGTCCTTTTGGGGCGGCGAAGAAAGAAATGTCACTGTCCGCTATAAATAATCCCTCAGCATCAGTGTCGGCCGACCTCAGCCGCACTGCTCATTGTCATTCCCTCTGGGGACAGCCAGTGTCGGGCAGCTATGGGCGAATCAGGCGCAATCCCAGATATTACCATGAACGGACCCCAACCTGGCTGACATCATTGCGTCTGGCGATATAGATAGATCCGTAGTACCTCCTCCTTCCTCCTCTCATCCATTTGGAGCAGCCTGTGTGTGTAGTCAGTGGCACTTAATCACAGAGCGCACCAAGGCAGGAGGCGGACCGTCGGGCGTGAACGAAATAGTAACGGTGAACCGGGGAGGCAGCAGTGTGCGGGACAACGCAGGCAGAGGAGCTATCCAGAGGACGCCTCCAGCAGCCGCTCTCTGCTTTCCCCCTTGTTTCTCTTCATCTGGAGCAACTGCTGCAGCTTTTTACCACCGTCCCGTTCCTACTCGTTTTAGGTCGACTCTCTCGTCCGCCGCCAGTCCTTACGTTGGAGATGTCCAAGAAAAGAGCAGCCGAGCCGGAGTCCCGGGTGAAACAGCAAGCCGCACTGGGCACCATGACTCGCCTGCCTTGTTTCTCACCGGAGTCTGTAGAATGAAGACGGCTTAAAAAAAAAAGTCCAAGCAGCGCGCAAAGATGTCGGTGCCTTTGCTGAAGATCGGCGTCGTGCTCAGCACCATGGCGATGATCACCAACTGGATGTCGCAGACCCTCCCCTCTCTGGTGGGGCTCAATACTACCAAGCTCACGGCGGCACAGGGAGGGTATCCAGACCGGAGCACAGGAGTAAGTGCGCAAATTTCCCTGCGGCTGGTTGGCTCTTTTTTTTCTGAATGAATATTGAAATTCAAAGATAGGCAACATATGTGCGCTTTGCTCCATAATTAAGAGGAGAAATTCTCTGATGTGCTTGCAAGGCGCATGCAAAAGTAAAAAAGACTTGGAGAGGCATCATAGATGTTCTAACTCCTGCGTTTGATGCTGCTCCAGCTGCCACTGGGCTGCTGTCCCTGTTGAAATGAGTAGCCTGCACTAAGTGGAAAGTTATGGGTCGGTTCTTTTTTCTCTGCAATTGATATAAATAAGAGATCCGTGGTGGAAAAATAGGCAATTGACTTGACAAATTTCAAGGCGGTCTTTTTTTCTCTCTACCCCTATCTGAAGCAGCGGGAGTCCTCATTCTTTCTCTCACAGTCTCTGTGAATGAGAGAGGCGTTCAAAGCCAAGGCACTGTTATGGAGTCAAGATGAAGCGTTTCTTTGTTTCTCTGTCAGGCTCCTGGCAGATTCTGAGCTGTCTCTGTGCCAGGATAATAATGTGAGCGCTCTGTCAACTGGAGGTTTGCACTGGAATTTAGAACAATGGATGTTGAAGGAAAAGAAATAGATAAATAGTAAAAAAGCAGGGAGCTGATATTTCCTCCTCAATGTGGTGTGCTTGTTTCATGATTCTGAGAAAGATTTTTACACTATCTGTGAGATTTGATCTTCTCTGTCAGTGGCCAGTGTGAGAGAATTGGCTGATATCAAGGCAGGTGCCTGATAGTGATTTTCTTTGTCTTGTCAGCACAACCTTTGGTAGAAAGCAGTGCAGCTGACTGGCAGCCGCTGTGGTTGCTCCTTTTGGATTTTGTCAAAGTCACTTCTCACTAATTGACTCAATC
>CAFUXE010000169.1:177004-189236 GCA_903364295.1 Serranus cabrilla | reverse complement strand
TTTAAATTGAACATGTGGAGCAGAAAAAGCAAGCCCCTAATCTCAGCTTTCCAGTTACTTCTTCTGTCATTATTTTTCTTTATCTATGCACACAGTTATTTTTTCGCTGCCCACATCTGCTGTCAACTGCTCACCAAACCGGAGTCTTGTCCGTGTTTTCAATCTCAGTTCAATGCACATGCCGCTGCTCACATCTGTGGTCAGACTGCCAAAGATAGGAGAGCGGGGGAACTGCGGGAGTTACTCCAGTGTGTGTGCGCGAGATCAGATGAGATAAAGGCGAGGTCACCCAGCGAGGGACTGGCTCAGGCAGAACAGAGGGTGGCAATTCCTTTCATCTTCACACGATTGCAGAGGCACTCATGCATAGTGCACACAAATACACCCCACTACACTCCCGTTATTGAGATTAAACTTGCGAAGGTCACTAGACAAATTTGCATCATCAGATCAACAACGCAAGAGGGGGGAAAAAAAGAAAAATAAAGAGGGCAGGAGAAATTTGAGTATTGAATAATAGATAGTGTGACAGGAGGATTTGATAGAAGGTGGCAAGGGGGAAGGAGAAAGAGTGATAAAGTGGAGGCGAGCAGAGAAAGTGAAAGAGAGTAACTAGGGTCCCTGCAGAGCTGTCCTTCAAACTGTTTTGTGCCAGAGAGACTAACCGACCGGCGGCTGCTGGGACACAATGGCCATCGATCAAGGGGACATGCCAGCTTGCTGGGCAATAATCAAATAAATAAATCACCCGGTGCCGTGCCCCAGCAGCGTGGAGGCGCAGAGAGCTTCAGGCAAATCCAGTCCTTTCACACCAAACACTGATGAATGGAGCGGGAAAAGTCATAGCAGCACACAAGCCCCTCTGCTACCTGCTCTGCAGCCATTGTTCTCACCTTCCCTTTTCTCCGTAGAGGATTAAATTACAAGGCATAATGCTAAAGCAAGGTTCACATGCCACAGATTAATGTCTGTCTTTATAAATCTCCTTTTAATTAATTTTACCTCTTCCCCATCTTTGGTTTATTTTTATTGAATATTTGCAGTTTTAGCTACTTCTTAATAGCTGAGATCTGGGAATATGGAGACCTCTCTACCAAAAAATCACACAAGTGGACAGACAAGACAGGTGTAAATCCTCTGGAAACTATTTCTCTCTAACATTAAATATTAACAACCAGACATGCTTATAATAAGTACAAAGAAGAGCACAGGAACATACAGAACCTCCTCATGTGAAATAATCAAAAGTGTGGTCATTTTGTCAATAAATTCCATGCTCCCCATCTCCCATAGTAAGAAATTGATTGACAAAATAAGTTTTCAGGGTTTTCAAACTAACTTTAATGAAGCAGAGGACTTAATATAAGCCCTCTGAGCTTCTTTCCTCTCCTGCACAATTAATATGACCTTTCACTGTGCAGTATTTTTACCCTTAACCTCTGTGCAAAACAAACCAAACTCGTCTAAACTAAACTGTGAGGTGAGCAAACTTGTTTGGAAGGCAAACTAAGTTTATTACACAAACTGCCTGTTTTAAACGGATGTAGATTGATTTCTTGGTTCACCTTTGACCCATAATACTTGCTGTAGTTGTGCACACATGCTGCATTCCAAATTGCATACTTTTTATTCAGGACATCCTGGGATTTTTTTTGGCATACTGCATTTGACATTTTATATTTTGGGATATATTTATGTGTGGTAATAGTGCAGACGTGTGGATGTTGCAATGCACCCACACCGTTTTCTTTGCAATGAGAGATCTTGACTATAGCTGCAAACAATTAGTCAAAAAATGGTCTAACTGGTCTAAAAAACTGGCATATTTGATAAACAAATAATTGTTTTTGTCATTTTTAACATTCAATCTTAAAGATGTGTACGTATAAACACATTTCTTTTTCATGCAAGTCAACTGAATATCTTCGAACCAACTGAGACACTTTAAGACGTCTCCTTGGGCTGTTTTTGCACAAACGATGTTTGATTAATCAGGAATATTATCAGCAGATGAAGCAATTGGAAATTTGAATTGCAAATGAAAACTGGAATGTCACTCAGAGAGAACAGTCGTCCCCAACTCAGGGACATTTCAGGGACATTGGACTTGGCGAAGTGGTTCTTCCAACTTCTGTGTATTCTGTTAAGTTAAATTGTGTGTCCGCCACCTGATTCTGATCTGCTTGATAATATGATGGGTTCGTCCCTGGTCCATGCTAGACCTTTGCACCAAGTTTCATGAATATTAAGCTGGTAGTTTTTCCGTAATCATGGTCAACTCACTGACAAAAAAATGGACAAAATACACCAAAAGCATGACCTTCTCTGTTGAGGTAATAATCATTTGTTGCACCCTTACATTTGATATTTTAGGCCTGCTCACTTCCTTATTGACCTCCAAATAAAGTGGATTGGATAATTGGGTTCACAAGCTGTCTTTGGCTTTGCCACATTGACATTGCACAATGTTATCATAACCGACAAAGAAATTAAAGTCCAAACCCAGGTTGAAAAAGATCCTTTAAAAACCAATATTCCTGCTCCTCAGGACTTGGGTGTTCATTCCATATCTAAATCCTTACATTTCGGGGTAAAGGCTGATTGGGTTTTTGTTACGTCAGCTCCAGTTCCCATTAGATTTTTCCATTTCCCCTGCCCTCTGCAGCTCCCGAACAGGCAAATTCAGGCCAAAAGGGGATTAGACCCTGTGTGCATCTCCAGACTGCAGATCCATCAGCGGGCTCCCCAGCAGCCCGCAACAGTAGTGTCGTCCAAAGACAGAGGGCACGATTAGAGGAAATAAATAAATAAATAAATGGTCAATGTATTACTGCGCTCTTTAATCCCACTGAGGGTTACGTAACGGACTCTACCCCCACTGGAGATAGTAGATGCTGCTCATGTGACCATGTGTTTGTCTCTCAGCTGAGGTGTGATGCCCACACATGCTCACAGGCACAACATATGTTGCACACACAAACACAAACGCAAAATGTCCATTATGTAAGAGAAAGAAAGAGACGAGCAGAGGAAATAAAATCTGTATTCTGTGACTACAAAGTAAAATGACATTTCATAACAATTAAGAGCAAGAGAGATGATGCAGAGAAAGAAAGAAGATGAGTGTTATAGTTAGGGGTTAATGGATGCAACGCCTCACAAAGAAAGATGTTAATGAAAAGCTAAAATGAGCCATCGTCACAGTCCCACTCTTTAAATTAGCATAGCAGAACGACTCATTACATTTATGGGATAAAATTAACTTATCAAAATCTTCTAATTGACTTTTGTGTTGGAGAAAGCGCCGGTGTCTGAGAGGACGGGTGTGCCGCAGTGCTGTTGTGAGGTATTGTTATGTGCTAAAGTCATGTCTCTCGTTTCTGCCCGCCCTCATTAGGAAGGGTACATCAGTCAGGGAGGACACAGAACCCGGTGTTAGTTTTGTCAAATTCACATTAACACCTCAATCAACACTAATTAACACTGCAGCAGCTTACAAGCCGCACACTGGAGCAGAATACACAGAGGCTTCCTCTCACTTTCTCACACATCCACACAGAGAGTAAAACAGGCATTAGCATGTGTGAAATGAATAATAAGCACCTCGTGTACAGCGCATCACGCAGAGAGAAGGGCAACAAGCTGGACATCCACTCCTTCAGTCTGCAGGCATTTGGGTTGAAAGTAAATGAAAGTGAATCCCTAGTAAGAGATTATATACCTGAATGAGCGTTGCTCTGGATGTTCCCATCTCATTTTTTTGCCTTTGCAGCATGTGGCAAGCTGACGGGCATCAGTGATCCCATCACCATAAAGACGTCTGGATCCAGGTTCGGCTCCTGGATGACCGACCCCCTCGCACCTGAGGGAGATACACGGGTATGTACCGCTGCACTCAGTCACACAGTATGGATGGGAGTCGTCTCCTTATTGGATGTTGAATGAACAGCTGGGTGTCTGGCATGTAATTCTTGCAAAGGTTTGTACTCTTCTTCGACACACTCCTTCCCCAAAAAATGACTCCCTAGGTTGTGTACAAACGGCTTATTACGAAGCATATTTACGCTAATTGTTAGGCGGCGACCTCTAGTGGCTGCAGTAATTATGACAGGAGGGAAGAAGGTGTTCGGTGTTTAAAATTTTAATTTTGTGATCTTAAGTTTTTGCATACCTGCTTATGTTTAGTCACCATTAAATATTTGAGGTTCGGTGTCTTTTTCAAAAGAAAGTTTTGTAGAAAAATATGTTGATTTTCTTAAGGTAAGGTTAAAAAAAAAAAACCTATGTATCACTTTTATTACTTTACGGCTGGTCGATTGACTTTGTAACATGAAATTTAAAGACCTTTTTCACATTTCGATTGTAACCCAAAAAAACACAGGTGAAACTAATTTTATTAATGATGGCTCACCTCCATGAAGTGTCCCTGTAAGTCATGACTGTGAGCCAGCATGTAGAGTACCAGGACCCTGAAACCAGCCCACAACAATGTAATGCAGTCATTTTTAATGTCATCAGGGACATCTGTGCTTTTCCTGCTATGACAAGCCAAAATGTCTGCTATAAAAAAAAGGTCACCGTGACAAACACTGCTGCATGGAGCTTTTTACTGTCTTTTCAGCTCATTTTTTTTAGCCCACTGCCTATCCTGCACCAAACAGCACACAAAGTCAGTTTCCAGCTGGTGAATATTCAGCCACTAAAAAGCCAGATTTTTGAGCAGAGCCACATGCAGAAGGACATTGACATTTTCAGCCATCAGCAGCCGTAAACATGATTTAAAATGAACGCTGCTGTTGCTGTATGTCTGCTGGATGTATAAATAGGGAACTGTTTGCCCTATCAGGTTTGTATAGTGATATATTATATGTCAATGTTTCTCACGGCGGCCAAAAAAATCAATTAATGCAGGTTTCAGGTGCCCACATGTGAAATGATCCTCTAGGTTCAGATCGGATCAGATAAATCTCCGTTTGTGATTTCTGATTCATTTGTTTTGTTTATTTTTTACATCAGTGTTTTCTAGCAGAAATAATAGTTGATTGACAGAAAAGTAATCTGCAACAATTTTGATTGATTGATTTTTGAAGCAAGACGTCCACTGGTTTTAGATTCTTCTACATAAATATCTCTTTAGAGTTTCTTATACATGATGGTAAACTAATATCATTGAATTTCAAACTGTTGGTCAAAGAAAATGTGACTTATAATCTACAGTCTAATCTTTCAGGGTCCCATATTAACAGATCATTAAGCAACAAGATTAAAATGAACTATAGGATCTTGTAGTTACATATTTTAGACCTCAAATAGCCCTAACATACAACAAAAAGGCCTCAGTGCAGCAGTTTTTCTACTGTTTATATACGCTGGAACCTTTTTACAATGTAACTGAATTTGTAACTATTAATCAGTTAAAATTCCTATTGTCGGTTAGCTGTTAAGCTGTTAATAGTTGTTCCATTTTGTAAAACAATGCGATTTCTCTGAGTTTCTCAGTTTTATTAAATATGAATCAGGTCTATATAAATACTCTATTAAAATGCAGAAACTCTTAAACAAGTCTTTAGAAACACCTAAAGAGTCTTAAAGAGACAGGCACTTAAAAAGAGTGTTTCAGACAGATGGTGAATACAGGTATATCCAGACAGACAGTGTGAGAAAACTAATGTGTTCTATGCATCTTAAAGCATGAAAACATGTTTCTGTAAAAAACCTAAATACAGTTAAAAACTTGAAAATGAGCATAGCATGTCTCCTTTAAGGAAAATAATTCCAAGTTGCAGTCCCACAGTATTTGGCAGTAAACACTGACAAAAATAATCCAGCCCCACTGGCTCCAAACATTTATTGCTGATGTCTCTTTGTTTAAAAGACATGTCCCTGAAGATTTGCCACACGCAGTTTCCCTGACACTGAAGTAAGAGTCGGCCTTGATCAGAGGTGAAGGTCAACTCTCGCTGTGAGAATTAATAACGGTCTGTGTTAATTGGTCACTGTCCTTTCATCAGCTGATTGCATCTGATTTCCCTCTGACTGGGGAGTACGGCTCCGTTTGGCTCAATAAATGGGTCTGCCGTCATTAAGAAAACACATTAAAACGAAATGCCAGGGATAAATCTATATGGTTCTTAACGGGAAGCTGCCCAGCGGACAAGGAAGGGAGGGAGCTGGAAATAAAGAACGTTTATTTGTGTTCTCGGTGCACACGCTTTATGAGACAATTAATAAGAGACGGGATTCTCAGTGTCGCATGGGGGGGGGTACAAACTTGAGAAGAAGCAGCAGCATCCAGTACTGTAGCTGAGTGAATCTGCAGTTTGCTGCCTGAAGGCTAATTGTCATGACAACACAGGCTGTATAATGTGTATATTATAAAAAAGATTCTAGGCAGCATGGGTGAAGCTTACTGCTGACTAAGGTTATATTTAGCATACTGTAAAGGCAACTTTTTTTTGTAGAAACTAATACATTTTGAACAGTACACATGAAAGATGTGCTGCGTTATCAAAGGGCAGGAAAAGAAGACTGAGTGTAATTGACGGAGGCAGACAGTTCTGCTCCATTTCTTTTTATCTCTCGGTTTCCATACCTTGGGTTTTTTCTTTCTGGGCCCTTGGAGACCTGCTTCCCTGATATGAATCATTTTTTAAGTCAATCACAGCAGCTCATGGAAGCAGGTAGTGGAAGGGCTTCAGGTGTCTCATTCCCTTCGAGACTAAGGAAGTGTTTGAGCCTCTAGCAGCTCCGGAGTAGGAGCTCTCTGCCCACCACCGCAGGGGCCAGCAGGAAGCTGGGTCGAAGCAGCTGAGACAGGCCTTTTATCTGGAATGATGGGCATTATCCCTGCGGGGCCCGGCTCATGCCACCCCGCGGCTGTCATGCTGACTGTTTGTATTCAGAAGCCGCCGGATCTCAGCTTTGTCTGCTCCTTGAGGAAGTCTCGGCGCTAACTTAATTGGGATGCTTGTTGAGGGTGTGATTTGATTTATTCTGTGTGTGATTTGAATAGAAGATTCCGGCGCTCTGATGAATGATGATGATAGGGGGTTTTTAGCTCAGAGGTGTTGCTGCCACTAAAAGAGAGCGGTAATTTAATGTGCTCATGTTTTTGCTGGACTATGAACTGAATGTGTCCGTCGGCAGCTCTTGAGACAGTAACAACACTCACGCAACGAGTTTAACAGCAAACGGCCTGCTGGCGTTGTGTAAAGTCTGCTCCCTCGTCAAAATACTGTTTTCCCATAGTGCACCCCCTCCTGGGTTCTGGTTCGTGATGAGGTTTGATTTGATTTGATCAGATTTACATAGGGGGAAACACATACCAACAGGGAAATGGTCTTGGACTTATGAATAATTGAAGGAATTTTATGAAAAAATCAGCAAAGATTTTAAGGAAAAAAATCTCATTTTTATGCAAATTTGGTTCTGAAAAAAACATTCAAACATCAGACTCGTCGGCAATGAATTTGAGATGACACACTGAGTCCAAGCATTTAAAAAACACTGTGAACTAATTCATTTTTTGGGAATAATCAAATGAAAATGAAATATGATGAACTATGAACTTGTTCATTTATCAATTCTGCCAGCTGGGGCTGCCCCCATTAGTTGGCATCATCAAGGAACATTTTGAATATTTTGAACCGATGCATCGCTATTAATTTGTATTTATTCAATGAAACGCAAAAAAAAAAAATCCTCTCTGAAGTATGACTTTGTCTCTGATCCTCATACTTCTTTCTCTCTCTTGTCACGATGTTCAGGTCTGGTACATGGATGGATACCACAACAACCGTTTTGTGCGGGAGTACAAGTCGATGCAGGACTTTATGACGTCGGACAACTTCACGTCCCACCGTCTGCCCCACCCGTGGTCCGGAACAGGTCAGGTGGTCTACAACGGCTCCATCTACTTCAACAAGTTCCAGAGCCACGTTATCATCAAGTTCGACTTCCGCACCTCGTCCATCAGCAAGTCCCGGCAGCTCGACTACGCCGGATTCAACAACGCGTATCACTACGCCTGGGGCGGCCACTCCGACATCGACCTGATGGTGGACGAGGGAGGCCTGTGGGCCGTCTACGCCACCAACCAGAACGCTGGCAACATTGTCATCAGCAAGCTGAACCCCAACACGCTGCAGATCGTCAAGAGCTGGACCACCAACCACCCCAAAAGGAGTGCCGGAGAGTCTTTTATGATCTGCGGCACGCTCTACGTCACTAACGGCTACTCAGGTGGCACCAAGGTTTACTACGCCTACTCCACCAACTCCTCTACCTACGAGTACATCGACATTGCCTTCCAGAATAAGTACTCGCATATCTCCATGCTGGACTACAACCCGCGTGACCGAGCCCTCTATGCCTGGAACAATGGCCATCAGGTCCTCTACAACGTCACACTGTTCCACGTTATCCGCTCGGAAGAACTGTAACCGCGGAAAAATGGATTACATACATAAATACATATTGTCTGTGTAGAGATCTCCCTATATACAAAAATATATCTGCGAAAGAAAAAGACTCTATGGCAAGACCATTTATAATATCAAGCAACTTTTACTGAAAGACTGCATCAACCGTGAATGCAAAGTGGATTGAATGTGCATATACATGACACTGAAAAAAAAAAAGAAAAATTGAAGGGTTTCATTCCAAAATGTGATATATTTGTTACAGAAAAAAAAGCTTTATCAGTTATTATCACAAAACTACAGATGATTGTTAATAAAACAGAACCGTTTTGTATATAAAGGTCTTCATATAACTTTATTCATAGTAGATTTTATTTTGATAGCTACCATTGTTTTGTTAAAGGTCTTTTATTTTGGAATGAAACTCTTTGATTTGTTTGCCGCATAGAAAATGATTGTAAAAGTAGACTAATATATCAGATTTAAAAAGAATAAGAACAGATGCCAAAAAATAATCATCACGCCTTTTTTTTATATTATGGAGTATCAACCTAAGCTCATTCCTGTGGCTCTGGTTCTTCTGTAGAAATCCTCCCGGCTGAACTTTTCTTTTGGTCAATGGGGGTCCTGAAACTGAAGACTGTTGGTAATAAACTGTTGGATCCCCAGGCCCCATGGACAGACAGAAAAGTGGGAGGTCAGTCTAGTCAGAAGACTTGATAGCCTAATGGGTGCGGTGTGTCATATCATTTTTATCAAGTACAGTAGCAAATCAAAAGTCTGTAGAGAAACAGCAAACAACAATAACAACATCCACTAAAAGACCTGAAGGCACTGACTGTTGACAGCGCTGTTGTTTGAGATGATTTTCCCGTGTTAGTGACTATGTGTGAAAAAGGCTTTCTTTGCATGAGTGTTTTCTATCACTCTGGTCTGCTCTTCTGAATGTCTTTTGCTGTATGATACTATAAAAAAAAAGAAGGGAGGGGGAGGGTGGGAGGGGGAACAAGGTAGAATACCTTTGGGATTTGAGGATTTGCAAAGATATTTACTTTTTTCCTGCTTCTTTCTATTTAGTTTTATGTTTTGTTTATTTTGTGTTTCTTTGCAATCATTTTATTTTTCAAATGTTCTTGTATCACTGTAACTGTTGGCACCGGTTTTGCCTCTCTGTATTTGTTTATTTGGACTGCGTGGGATGAATCTATCTAGCTCACATCTCTCTGCGAAGAAAAAAAAAATAACAGAATGTATCGAGTATTGTATCCTGGGAACCTGGTCCTCCTATCTCCAATTCACATCATGCGCCTGTAGTAAGGAGAGGTTGTTCTTTTTTTCTTTTTATAGAGGATAATCCTGTCTCATGTCATGTTTCCCCCCACTGCTAGTGAAGGATAATGCTGTTTAAATGTATACCCTTGCAGAGGACAAAAGCTTTTCACTCTTTTTGCGCTTTGCTGGACATGTGTTGTATCTGAGATGAGATAGTTAATGATTCGTGTCAATAAAACAGAGAAATCTGACGCTCGGATTGTTGCCTTAAAAAGCCACAAGCTGCCACGTGACAGCACGCTGAGTGCATGGCTCTTCATATGGAGATCACTTTACCATCAAAACTAATGCTCTTATTTCCTTTTGAGTTATCCTCCATTGAGATCGCACAGAGTGGGTCACTGTTCTTTTGTTGAGTTGCTGGAAAAGTGTACTTAGTATTTCAAATCTTCATTAATTCACACGTCAATTTGCCTCAACACATAAAAGAATTAAGCAGCAATTGTTTTATATATATATTCCTTTTTCCCTGAATCTTTTGCACCATGATTAATAACATCAGCAAATCATGTTTTGCCACCCGATTCGGTCTTTATCAGACTTTTGAATCAGCTTTTATCATCCCATCAGTATAAGAGAGTATTGGCCTTCTCTACCTACTAGTAGGTGCAGCAGGTTGTTATCAGCTAATTCGATGGGCTGCAATATTAACGTGTATTGGTTGATCAAATGGTGGTCAAACAAACCCAAGACTTTTAGCCAGGACATCGGTATGGTGTCCCATGTGAAACCAAAAATTAACAATGTTGTTTGAAGCAAGGTTACTGAACTCTAGCATGTCATTTTTTCAACGTTGTCCTCGTAACTACTTCATATTTGGCATTTATTTTACTGTTTTCAACTTTGTGCTGTAAAACCTAACCAGGAACTTTTTTAGTCTTAACTTTAGAGAAGTCATTTTGTAGCTTAAACTGAACAAAGCTGTCCCTTTTTCATTGCCTTAATCAACACTGAATGTGAAATGTAATGAAACAACGATCGGCCATTGCATTGGCTGATAAGAACGTACTGTACCTGCTACTAGCTGGAGCAGACCATTGCCAATACTCAGGAGCCTTAACTGCTCTGTATGACCAGTAGATTAAAGTGGCTAATGTTAGGCACCTTTGGCTTGACGGCCATTTGGGTCCCAGTGGCTGCTGTCTAAATAACACAGCCTTACATAAATAGTCAGACCTTGTACAGTTTTGGAACCATTTCATTTGTATTTTTCCCAATCGTCCAATCAGATGATTTGAGTGGTGGGCTTTTATGGTGGTTATCAAAAAAGGAGGCAGCTGCCTTTTTCTAAATTGTAGGCTTCAACACAAAAGGCAGTGTGACGCGCGGTGCATTTTGAAACCTGCAAAAAGCACTCTGCCTGACTCGATGGTGTCATAACTGGAGAAATCCCGTCTTGCATTTCCATCACTTGACATTTCTTTTGTCTGTTGTGATTTCCTCTTATGAAGGCAAAACTGTCCACTTTTTGTTCACTCAACAATTTTGTCTCCGTCTTTGTTCTCCACTCCACTTCACTTACCCCCACCACCGCCCTTCTTTTTTTTTTCTCCAGCCGGTCTATCTTTCCCGCTCTTTGTTGCTCCCACTCCCTCACTGCCTCTTAGTCCTCTGATGTTTCAATCGATGAATAAATGATTGCTTCTATTTTCACTGCGAGTGCTTGGCCAACACAAGCTGCTTTGCTCCCCAGAAAGAGTTAGAGATAGGATTTGGAAGAAAGACAGACAGAAAGAAAAAACAGAGAGAGAAACATGTTCGGCGGAAGGTCTCGCAGCGTATGACACGATGGGCTGTCAGTCAGGGGCTGAATATATTTGCATCTTTAAGTGGTGATTGGCGCGTCAAGAGACATAGCAGCACTCCCTCTAATCCCAGCCTCCCCTCAACCCCAACACACACACACACACACACACACACACGCCTGTGGAACTGACAGTTGCATTTCATTTCATCATTTTGAACGTTTGCTCTCTCTTTTCATTTCTGCATCAATGTCTTGTTTACTCCGGACTTGAATAGGTGCAGTAGGCTAATTATCTTGTGCGTATTTGTCCTCTAAATGCCACGCGTACTGCAGCAGCAGTTCTGGGACTAAAGGACGGACACAGTGAGAGGTTTGACCTTGCTTTGGCCAGCTGTAAGGTGCATCATTCCCCAAAGGACAAAACCACTTATCAGTGATAGAAAGCTAAGTGTGTATGTGCCAACGAGGGGGGTTACAGAAATGTTGCATAGCACTGCAGTTTACACTTCATATTGCTGAAAGAAAATATGATGGCACAGTGTCACGATTGGAGAGTTTTCCTGACGCCATATTACATAATTTACCTTTGAAACTGACTCTCTGTGGCCCTTTTGTACAGCTCAAGGTTAAGTTATGTATCCTCGAGGACTCTGGCTGTCAGACTGCTTACACAAACTGCTAATTGATATAACTTAAATAGACAGTTCGCCCCAAAATAGAAAATACATCTTTT
>CAFUXE010000169.1:136634-176301 GCA_903364295.1 Serranus cabrilla | reverse complement strand
TTGATATAACTTAAAGAGACAGTTCACCCCAAAATAGAAAATACATCTTTTTCCTTGTACCGGTAGTTCTATTTACAGACTGGTCTCCCTTCAAAAATGTCAATATAGGGGGTTTGTACAGGCAGGAAAATACAACTAATTTATGTTTTAGACTATCCGCCACTGACGTCTTGCTGACGTAGACTGACTTATGTTTTTTACGTAACTTACGGTAGTCACGTCACCTTTGTAACTACTTTCTGTATTTAGGACGTCATTTATGATGCCTAATCAGGAAGATTTTTGCCTTGAACCTAGTGGTTTGTGTCGCTATGGGTAGTAAAAGGTCTATTCTGTCATTTAGGTTGGAGATTTCGTTGTCTATTTATCAGTCTAGATTGTTGTGGTGTGAGTTGCAGTGTTGGAGATATTGGCTGTCGAGATGCCTGCCTTCTTCTGAACGTTATGAAACAACATGGCACTTGGCTTGTGGTGCTCAAAGCTCCAAAATTACATTTGAAAAACTCAACAACAAAGTGTCTTTCCAGAAGGTTCGAAAAGTTCAGTAGAGCCAAGCTTTCTTTGCATTAGCTGCTTCTCTGCTAAGCCAGAATTTCTTCCCCAGGCTTTGTGCTCGCTCCCATCAAAGGGGACATTTGACTCCACTACCGGACAAACTGTTCCGCCTACTTATGTGAAGAATATTTTAAAAAATTACAGCAAAAAGCAACACTTTTGCTGCAAAAAAGGCTGGAGAGGGTTGTTGGCAGAAATTTACAAGTGTGAATTCCTAAGATAATATATTTATTTTACCACTCAATGTGCTGTCAATGCCCGCTGTTTGTTTCTGAAGTGACTGCTGCACATTTTTACAGCTCTAAAACTTTAAACTTGATGCAGAAGATTCATACTTAACAACAAAATGTACTATCTGTATTGAAGGATATGTGGAAATCTCTTTAGTTTTTGGTCAAATCATAGAAAAAAGCATTGTCATAAATACCAGGAAAAGCATTCAGCAAATCAGGACCGAGCTCAAAAACATAATCCATCAATAATGCAGCGAACTATGAATGTACCTGTGATTTTAAAGGTTTTGATTTAAAGCCTGTGTGAAAAAATGTCCAGAGAGAATTCTACAAACATTCAGTAATTCAGTCAGAGCGAGGAAAACCTGGCAAATGAATAAAACAATGTTCTTGCTCAGATTTTCTAAATCACAAACTAAATGCATGTAGGTTCCCATGGCAACACACTGTAATTGCAAAGCTTTGTTCGGTGGCATTACCTCTGATTACTCAAGATAATCCTTGTTGTGAGCAGTTTCATGGAGGAAATATTTTCTTTCTGGTACAGTTCCTCCATGAATCCGCTCACAAAGATTTGTGGATTATCTTGTGTAATACGGTCTTTTTTTTCAGGAGGAGACATTGCTGTTGAGTTTTATAAAGGTAGTTTATTTGGCGCTTTGAACACCTTCTAGTTACTTTATGTTCAAGACAGGGCAGACAATATCTCCAACACTCTGCAACTCACACCAAAAAAGCCTGAGATTGCTAAATAGCACAACAGGTTCCTAAATGTGATATATTCAGTTTTCCAATTTTCATTTTAACGTCTTAAAACATAAAACTTTTAAGCTCAGCATAGACCAAAAAAAGGATGATGTTGTCAACAAGCACATCTATCAAGTTATCACATTATCAGAACAACAGGCACCACAGCTATACTAGCAAGTTAGCTGTGTTAGGATATAAAACCAAGGAAATTATATATTTTCATTGCACAAAATGTTAAAAATTTTTCTGTGATGTACATTAGTGATGTGTACACTCCAGTCCAAGCCTAGTTTCAGGCATATTCTGTATTTCATGCTGCCTATACAAACACCATACATAGGACACTTTTCCAGTGTTTTTCTAATTTGAGACCAAAGACAATGTGTAAGGATGCCAGTGCTTATTTAGCATTTGAGACACAATGGGGTGAAGGAAGGGTAATCCCACATATCTTCTGTGATCTCTACACCCAATTATGCAGCTGCCTTTGACAAGTGAAAGAAACAAATCTCTGTAAAATTGTCCCAAAAATGTGACAATATAACACCAAAGATAGAGGAGGAACAGCTATTGGAATACACTTGACAGCGTATTTGAAGGACAACATGTGAATCAGGACATTAGTTCAAGCTGAATATTGAACTTGTGCTTGAATGAAGTGACTGATTGGCATCAGCTGCTTTGTCCTTACAGCAGCTGTTGGCGATCAGCCGGCTGGTAACAATCATAGCAATCATACAGGTGTGTAATCTGATTTAATCATAACTCTTTCAGTGTCTGCTCAGAGCCTGTGTATGCTAAATCAAACTGTCTATGACTGAATTAATGCCCAAAACATGACCCATGTATTGATCTTTGACAGTCTTATATAAAAATATTGACCACTATGAGCTCTGTCAGATCGGTTACACACATGCATTCAATACCTGCATGTTTTTTTTTCCTGCAGGGTCAGATTAAGTAAAGATTTAATTCATGAGAATTCAGAGTTTGAACCAGCTGTCTGTGCCCTGAATGATTTATTCAGAGATGCAGCTGTAATCACTACAGATCACAACCTGCATTTAGATGTTGGTGCCAAGTACTTTACTTGAAAAGGTCAAACCTATCCACAAATTGTAGAATTTCAATGATACTACTGCAGTATTAAAACTATCCTTGGCTTTCAGTTTGGATTTTTTTCAATAAAGGTATTTCATTTCTGTCATTCTGGACCAACCTGGAGCTGCAGACACATTGAGTTTGGTTTCCCCTTTAAATTCCACCATATAGTTAAAGTTTCATTTATGATATAAAAACGTGATTAATCCCTAACTGTCAAGAGAACCAAAGAAGTAATAACATTTCCACGGCCTAGGACCTGCCCCGCACTCAAGCAATTACTGTGAGCCCTTTCAAATTTAATGCAAGGTGACACATTCCGACAGTTTCTCAAACACACTCCTTCTTTTTACTGTTCCATTACCAACTTTTCCATTCAGATTCATCACACTGGCAGGGGGAACAAACAGAAATGAAGCCCAGGTCTCACGTTTTCATTGTAGCTGGGAGCAATATCCGAGATAAAACTATTACAAGCCCAGTGTGGGTTGGAATAACAGCCAATGATAAATCAATAGAACCATAAAGAATAGGACTGAGGGAGAAAAACAACAGCAATAAAGACAATTCATTTTAATTATGGTGCAATAAAAAGGCAAAGTAAAGCGAACTCAGATGTCCCGTTTGCAATGCTCAGTGTGCTGGTTTCATTTACAATTGTGTCTTTGTCAGCAATTCAACACCTGCTCTCTGTAACAAAATTTCCCCTTAATTAGCATTTTCTTTAATGCATTGTTATCACACGGGTGCGTGCACGTACACACATACTGTGTGTAACACATATAGACAAACTCAATCTTTGTATTGTTGCACACTGGAACCATAATATCTGTGTCCTGGAAAATACAGTTCCTGGTTAGCATTGCCAAAACGTTCTGAGGACATAAATACCATCTGGGTTATGTTCACTGGCAAAATGTTTGTCCAACACAGGAAGTGTGAAATTCATAGACAGTACAGAAGTCACGGGGAGGCAGTCGGAGTGGATCGTTGGTCATACAAATCAGGTTGAGGTTTTCTTCCTTACATGTCCCCATATCAAGGTTAGGTTTAGATTGTTGAAGCATTTGGTCGGAGAAACGTAATGGTCAGTATTTGCTTATATTTGATCAAATTTCGGTGTTTTCATCAAGCTTTTTTTTTTAAACGTCTTTTTGATCATTTGATCAAATTCATAAAATGAGCTTAGTTGCTTATTAGCACATTCAGCAGATGTGCAGCAGCATTAATATTCATTAGCAGTCATATGAATGTAGCTAAAGGCGAGACATGTTCTGTTGCATGCTGCTTGTATAAAAAATTCAATAGATGTACTGGTTGCATCTTTCATGACACAGCAGCAGGATTTGGAGGTGCTGAGACAGCTTATGCACAACACCAAATCTGTTTGGTCCCATGTGGTGTGAGACCTTAATCCATTACTTGGAGGACAACAGACTAGTGGAGGAAACATTAACAGAAACCAAAACTCAAAGATGATCAGTTATGATGTACTGGGCAACAAGACAAATGTAATTTAAACCTTTACAGAATTTTTGCTCCATTTTTGGTACCCACTGACTTCTCTGTGAAAAATATGGTTCTTTAGCTTCTAAAAATCATCAATGTTGCTATTGCTGTACAAGTGGCACACAGTATTTTTTTAGAGACAGAAAGCCAACACTCACAAGAAGAACTGCAGAGTCAAGTAATAGTTCAAAAAATAGTCAAAGTTATATGATCTGTTTTTAATATACAAAAATATTGATCATAGCAGTTTTATCTGAGACCTGAGGCTTAACCTGCTGCTTTAAATTACTCAAACATTGATAGCCACCAAAATGCTAATCATGAAACAGTTGCCAGGAGCTGTTTGTAGGGAAAAAGTTAAATATTTTGCCATTAGATTCAGTATGAATATGTTCCCATTATGTCGACAAAAAAATGAATATGTGCAGCATTATAATTTGCTCATGCAAATAACTTCAACTTGAATGCATTTTTTGAGTAAACAAGGTTGATGATCCTTAAAGGTATAACTGATAATGAAGAAGGAGCAGAGATTTTAAAATGTGACCTCATCAAGCTACATTCAAATTTAGTTCAGGTGCCTCCCTGATCCTCTCTGCCTTGATTGGAGTCACCTGTTGTCTGTTCCACTGATTGGACATGATGTGCAGAGGCACACACCTGTCTATAAAAGCCCTGACAGCTGACAATGAATACCAGAGCACAAAAACAAGGCGTGAGGTTGAAGGAGCGCCCTGCAGAGCTCAGAGGCAGGGGTGTGTTAGATGTGGCACACGTCAGGGGGAAGAGGAAGACACATGAAAGGTTGGAGTTTGCAACAAAAGCCCCTAAAGGATCCTCACAGTGAGAAACAGGAGTCTCTGGTCTGATGAAACCAGGAGTGAACTGTTTGGCTTCAGATGCAAGCGTCATGTCTGAAGGAAGCCAGACGCTGCTTAACACCTGCATGATGACAATGGGTGAGACGGCTTCATTCTGTGGGGGTGTTGTTCAGCAGCAGGGACTGTGGGACTGTTCAGCATTAAGGGAAAGCTGAACAAAGCAAAAGTAAAGCAGTCCTAGATAAATCTTGGTCCAGAAGGACCTCAGACTGGGCTATTGTCTAAAAGTTCAACAGGCCTCAGTCACAAACAGTCTTCTGATCAAACCTGTGTTTTAAATGTACATACAAACATTTAACACACAAATTTCTGACTCAAAATACATTTATAAAACTACAAATGATAAGGGTTGCAGAGGAGTGGAAAATGTCTGGTTAATTTCCAGAAACTTTCCATTGGATTTTAAATGTGGGAATTATGTAAATCCATGGGGAATTAATGGGAATGAACTGGAAATTGGGGGTAATTTAAATGAACCTTATCATATCTGAACATGAATATAAATGTTTTTCTCATAAGCAGACATGCAAAATAGTACAATAAAGACATTTCACCATCAATTCTTAATTCTTCATTGAACAACAAAAACATGAAAGTTGAGTTAAATGTTACTCATTCAAAATGTTACATGAAAAGAGCCCCTCTCCAATTCAACCAATATATTTTTCCCAAACATATTTAAGTTACCTGTTAAGGGCCACCCAATAAATTCCCAGTTAATTCCCATGAAAAGTTTCCAACTGTGAAGATTTGTGGGATTTTGCAACCCTGTCCCTGACTGCTGTAGAAGATGTAAACAGGCATGTTTTGAATAAATGCAGAGCATATTGAAACTGCACTCATTACAAAGGCTTTAATAGACAGCAATGTGAATGCATTAGCTAAATATATGAAGAAATTATAAGAAGCCCTGTCTTTCTTACCAGTTACTGAAGTTTTTGCTTTGCTATATTTAAAAAAAAATATCATCTTACAGTTATGAAATAATTACCTTTGAGTCAAAGTCCTTTCTGGATGTTTCACCCTCGTTTCTTTTTCTTGTCATTTATTTTATTTAGATTTTTATATCAATTCTATTCTGTAATATAGTTCTTTATTTAACACATTACCTTTTGATGTCAAACCATTTCTTTGGTCTGAGCCACAGACGCGTTTACTCTCTGTCATAGAGGCCCAAGTTGTGTTTGTTTCTTTCAGTTTTTTCTCTCTCTCTCTCTCTCTCTTTTTTTCTTTTTTTTTACACCATCATCACTCTCGAGAAAACACTTCCAAAAAGTGTTTTCTGGCTTCCAGCTTGGACTCTATTGTTTCCATGTCTTCACTTGTGAAACTCCTTTTGTTTTCTTGCTGTGGGGGCCATGCTTCACTCTTCTCACAACACTTTCCTTATATTGAGAAATGTGGGGTTTGGCAATATGCTGATGAAAAAAACTGTTTTTAAATTTGCAGATGTACATTAATCTGACATTCAGATTAGTGGATGAGGCCCATTTGACCCTGACACACAGCCCAGACGAGACAGTGCAGGAGTGCTTTGGAAACAGCTCTGAATGTCCTTGAGTGGCGCTGCCAGAGCCTGGACTTGAACCCAATCAAATAATTGGAGGGACCTGAAAATGGCTCTCCACCCAGCAGTCCCCATCCAGCCTGACCGAGCTGAATCCAGGTGAGCAAAGAGCGAGAAGACTCAAGGTTGTAAATGCTGCCAGATGGCTTCACCTAAGTGCTGAGTCAAGGGTCCGTCAAGGAGATGTTCTAGTTTTTAATTTCTAACACATTTGCAAACGATTTTTAAACCAACACTGTAAATGATAGATACTGTTGCACCATGGAAGGGTTAAAATCATTTCTAACAAATAACAAGCAGTCTGAAAAAATACTGCAGCTGTCAAGATCCAGAGAAAAGGAGTACAGAGAGGCTGAGTGTGAATAATGGACAACAAAAACGCTTCAGTTTTATGCTCTCTAATTTCTCTGTGTTTTCATCCTTATTTTTCTAATAAGAATCATTTTTATTGCCAGGTAGGTTTTCACAAACAAGGCATTGTTTGTAGTGTATAGGTGCAGGAGAACAAAGTATGAAAATGTAAATACAAATAAAGAAAACAATTACTTCAAGCTGCCTCTGTGTATACAATGTGGAATGAAAATGAATTTAATTGCCTTTAAAAAAAAAAAAACTTCACTTCTTTATTATGGGGTTTTGAGTGTAGATATGAGGAATTAAAACTTGCAGATTTTTTTTAGATTATAATAAAGTGCTAGACTAGGAAATTGTGTACAATGGAAAACGTGCTGCATTAAGTTACTTTTTCACACAAACTGAACACTTCCTCCTGCTGCAGCTTCACATCAAAAGCATTTAACTGCAAAACACGACTAGACTTTCATTTTGAAGTAGTCACAAGAAATGTGTTGTGCGCTTGACATGCTGTAGTGCATCAAAAAGGCTTCTACGAAACAAGGCAGCGGTCATTTTGGGCATTTTGTGACAGTGGATCAGGTTGAAATATTGCAGAGAGTAATGGAACAGAGTGCGGCCACAGTAGTTTCAACCACTTTTCAGTCATATTGGTTGACCAAACTATCCCTGCTTCAGCTTTGCTGTCATTCAGTGTGAAGAAACTTGCTCTACTTTTAAAACGGCTCCCCAACACCGACACTCAGCACATGAACAGAATCTGCTCTGTTACACATCAAGCTTTTTTGGATCTAATTCTTCCCGACCTATAACATCGCCTGCTTTGAACCTGTAAACCCCTGATTGCCTGAGGGCTTACTGAGGACTAATGAGCTGCTCGTATTTCTATACCCCTGTTAAAAAGCTTTGGGCAAATGTGCGTATGTTGTCTTGTGTTCATACACTCTGGTGTGTAACTGCTCATAACCGTGCCCCACCGAGCGTACACTTGCTTTCACACTTAAGTGGCCACATGCGGCGATGACAGCTTTGCTGCGTGCAGCATTTCAGTCTGGGTGGTCTTCTGCGAGGGGTCAAGCCTTATACACTGTGTGCGCGTCCGTGTGCACATACATGTGTATTTCTGTGTGGTTATGTATTACTAACAAGCTGTGGTGACAAAACGTGCGCCATCTGTGCACACAGGAGATTTCACACTCTTGTCCGTGTTTGAGTTGTGCCAGTATTCTCATCGGGGACACTGGCCAATCATCACAGGGAAGCAAAGAGCAACAAGCTCCAGCCTGTGAGCCAGTCACGTCTCCGCCGCATGGATTTTTAATAATATATGGTCTGCACATGGAGAGAAAGTGTTTGTGCCTAATACTTCTTTGTGTTTTAAAAAAAAAAAGTCTCTCGCACATTGATTTTTTGGAGCCTGAAAATGTTCCATCAGCTTAACAATAGGTGTTTTTTGGCATGGAAGTGAAGAAAAGAGTATAAACATCTTGTGTAAGTAGATAAGGCATGTCATTCAGACGCGTCTTTTGTCACAAAATCTGAGCAGTGACTGAAATTTTAGAGATTAGGATCTTCACTGACTTTAAATTAGTCTTTGGGTGACTCATGATTCACGACAAGCATTTCTAATCCCTGCTTCCAGATGATTTGAGGACCGGCTGTGACAGAACAATGAATTATTCATCATCGGCTGTTCACCTGGAATGAAACCAAGGGGCCCAAATCAAAATGATGTGGGTGATTGAAATTAAAGAGTGGCGCTGACAAAGAACAATCTCCCACCCTAAGTTGTTTCGGACTATCACAGAGACTTGTATATTTCCCAAATCGCCACCTGCCACTGATAGGAGACTTCAAATGGAGCCACACAGATACATCACCTGTGGGGAGACTCATCACGGCGGTGCAGGTTTTTCGTGTCTTCCTGATATGTGCGTGTCTGGCGACTCCACCGCACGATGTCAATATCACAATTACTTTAATACCGCAAGGGCCCGCTCGCATGGAAAGCCTAGCTGTTGTCAAATATCTTCAATTTGGAAACTAATTTAGCCGCTGTGTTCATCCATTTTACTCAGCTGCTGTTCTGCAGGAGTCCTGTCAGTGCAGCCTGATTACTCAGTTTCACCTGACACCACAAGTCCTCGACAGAAGCAGCGAGAACAGCATTTGATGTAACTGGATCAATACCTCCAGGCGATTCGGCCCCTTTTTGCACCATCAACGCATAATTATGTGCTCAACCTCTCCACCTCAATCACACGTACAGTCTCTGACCTGCACTCCAAAGGTTACATCACACGCATAAACACCACATGCGCCGCCCCCTCTCACCCCCTCGTCGAATCCTAATTGTGTTGCTTGTCGCCGACTCCCCGCCACATTTTTATCCCCCCGCCGTCTCTGCCTCAGTCATCAAGAATGCAAATTGGGAGTGACAGAGCAATCGTGAATTCCATCACAGAGAGACGGAGTGAGAGAGCTCGGCCGAGATCTGCGGGGAGAGAGTCGACCGAGTGTTCCAGATTGAACTCTTTTGGTGTCTTTGTGTGCACGCTTGGTGATGGATGTCATCTATAAATCTCTATAAACTCGGGGTATAAATCTCAGATTAGCCTCAAAATCACGACAAACATCAATCCTTATTCGAACATTATGATACATGATGCACAGTAAATCAAGTTGAAATTAGACAGTGCAGGTTAATACTGATCTACTGATGCCTGAACACCAATCAGCATTGACCGATTACTAATCCTAAACCAATTTCTCATTCCGGACTAAATCCTGCTGATCCCTGTACGTCTGTCTGTGCAAATGCACATAAATCGGGGGCATCCACATGTAGCTTATATATGCCATGCATTTAGAGATACTGTTATGCAGTTTCAGCCCCATGCAGTTCTCCCCCGCCCCCCCATCTCTCTGCCCCCAGGTGCACTGAGGCAGAGAGCAGAATGGAGCTGAGCCGTGTGCGGTGACAGTGACATCCATCGCATGCAATGAATAATCAATGAACACCATCTGGTGCATACAACAGGGGAGCACAGCTCCAATCGCTTACTCCAGGATGGCTCTCTCTCTGTCCAACACACTGTCTCTCACTTTTTCACCCTCCCTTTTCCCACTTTTCCCACACATATTACCTTCTACACAGCCGCTGTCCTCGTGTTCTCTCATCATCTCTCCGTCTTTTTCCTCCCTCTGCGTCTCCGTGCCCCCACCGCCGCTCCCCGTGCTCCTCAGTGGCCTCTGTGACAGGCTGGTCATGGTATCCCTCATTCTAATTCAGCGGTACAATTCCCCAGCAGCTAATAGGGTGACCTGTTGCCCTTTAAAGGACATCCACCTTTATGATTTATAGTAACTGAATGGCTTATTAGAGTGGTTAAAAAGTACTGTAAAAGCACTCTAATTACATAATCTAAAGGACAACCGGTTTAGGAAAACTATTTCTTACACAGAACTTACAAAGGTCCGTCTACAGGAGGTATCTTTTTATCTTCCATTCCCCTTTTCTTCGTTTTATAGCCGTTTTTATGGCTCCAAAAATTAAGCAATAATACCGGCACTACCAGCCTACAGTGACCAGGTAGATTTGCATTTTGCATTTGCATCAGATTGTGTCTGACCTCAGACTTATGCACAGCCGTGAATCCAGAGGAGCTGTCGGAGCAGGTCTATAACTCCTTTCCGGCTTGGCTTGGCACTCTGTTTAGCCCCCCTGTATTTCATCTAGAACTGCTGTCTTGACTTGCCGTCAGCTTCCCTAAATGCTTCAATGTCACCCATCACTTCCATTTCCTCTGTGTGGAAGCCTCTATCAGACTGAAAAAAAAGGAAAAAATCCTGGCAGGACCTCAGAATCTGGCACATACAGCCCATATCGTCAGCCCCACAGATGTCTGGAGAATTTTAAGCACAAGGTTAGTTTGACAAAGGCACAATGCGCTGTCACTATAACAATGAAACAACAGT
Source organism: Serranus cabrilla (assembly GCA_903364295.1). Taxonomy (NCBI): domain Eukaryota; kingdom Metazoa; phylum Chordata; class Actinopteri; order Perciformes; family Serranidae; genus Serranus; species Serranus cabrilla. The sequence goes on along the minus strand of CAFUXE010000169.1, from coordinate 165,373 downwards.
GGGGATAATTTGATTTACCTGGAACGTGTAAAAATGCAGCCTCCAGACACATTTTAGAGTATGTAGAGAAACTCTGCTATGATTAATGACATTTTTCTAACATAAAACAAACCAAGAATAGAAAAAAGGACTGGAAGCAAAAACTCTTTATTGAGACATCCCGCCCATCACACTGCTCGTACTAGGTTGACTACTGAAAGAGTAGTGTGCATCAAGATGGCTAGCATTACAGGAAACATCTCAGAGGTTTAGTTTGAGACTAGTCTGACAAACCAAACGTGCAACCCTGGTTCCAAAAACTTGGGTGTTGGCGCAGGATGGTCTGGACTGAGTATTTCAGAAACTGGTCTGAAAAAGAGAAAATATTCCGAGGGTGGCAGTTGCCTTGTTGATGACAGAGGTCAGAGGTCAGAGGAGAATGACCGGATTGGTTGAGATGATAGAAAGGCAAAAGTAACTCAAATAACCACCCGCTACAACCAAGGTACAGCTGTCATGAACAGGGAAATTATCTTTAGAAGCCAAAACAGTTTTTTTGTATTTTCTTTGCTGCTGAAAAGTTGGGTATTTTAACACGGGGCTCAATGGTGACTGACACTTTTGGAGCCAGCCTCAAGTGGCCATTTAAGGAAGTGCAGTTCGTGACACGTCCCCTTTGTGCTGGAGGTTTCAGGTTTCTTTTCCTAGACAGAAACTTTTATTTCAAGTTGTGTGGTAAATTAGCTTGCCCTGCATATGTTTGAATCTCAGATAATAGGCCTACAGTTAAACTTTGCACAGATACAAGTCAGTATGGTCAAGGTCAGACATTTTAGAGGACATAAGAAAGACAATGGGAACTTTAACTTGTCCTGTTATACCAATAACAGTTAAACAGGCCAGGCGGGGCGCAAAGATCGGTCAATTGATTTTGTATTGCCTAACAAATCACAGCTCGACCCCACAACCTCGCACTACATTACTGTAGATGGAGTTTTTTTTCACATTGCAGAAAATGCTCTCAGTTCTCTGGTGTGTGTGACCAGACTGTCAATGCCATCCTCCAGAAAATATAGCATCAAATGTCATTTCTGTCAATTTCATTAAGTTCAATATGGTCTCTGAAATGCTGAGCAAGCCTGAACAAGTGGTTTGAAGAATGACTTGATTGCCCCTGTGGCTTTCGTAGAAATTCAATAAAGTGTTGAAACATGTTTTGGTGCAAACAATCAAAATGATATCTGCTAATGCAAAGCGTGTTATGAATGTTAGATTGTTGACTGACAAGTGTTTTACAGGTATTGATATCATTTTCTCTGCAGCATTTCATGAGTTTCTGAGGCTGTTTTGATTAAATTAGCTACAAGTGTTCTCTTACTGGCGAGTGTTTTTGTGTGATAATAACCAATAATAAACACTCGAGCTACTTTGGAAAGCCAAATATCCTCACTTTCAGCTGCTGCTGCGAGCACCTCAAGGTTTCATCGTCTCATTTTGTTGCACAAGGTGTTCTACAAGGAGCTATTTAAATTTGTTAAGGCTCGGTTCGCTCAAGAAAAGCTACAAAGCAGAAGATAGAAGACCACTTAGGAAAAGGTGCATATGCATACAAATAAGAAAAAGAGAATTAGGGTTGGACAGAGATATCAGACCAGTTGGAATGATCAGTCTCTCCAAATTGAAAGATGTACAATATGTGGGAAGGCAAGCAAAGGCTTCATTAGCCCGAGGGCTGGAGGGAGAACTCTGCCAGCTACAGGGAAGCGGACTGGGGATTGTGTAAAGCTCATCAAGTCAGCATGCATAGAAAAGGCTTTCTTTTCATCCTGGTACAGAACAGGTGTAAATTTAATCTGCATTATCAAAAAAATCTGTTTTTGCTGTGATGACGGAGAAAGGGGAGACTTTGGGGTGGAAACTGCAGCACACATTCAATCTGTCATTTAGGCTGTTTAATGTAAATACATTTAAATTGCAGCCCTTTTATTTTCATGTGGAAATAAAACTCTCATTAAGATGCAGCTCCGGTTGCGATGTTTTCCGCTTGTGAACCGCAACAACATTGCATGCTATAATAAAGTGCATTTGGACTGACAGAAAGATCGATCTGCACGCACAAGTTTGGGATGAGAAAGTGTGCACGCTGCTGCTATACCCTTGGAAAAGTTGACATTTCCCAGGAATAGTCATAATAAAAAATAATTAAATTGACTATTAGGCACCCATTTAGTAATGGCAAACAAATCCAATCACATTTACTTCAGGCGGAACATTTTCTTCAATAAATCTAGAAAAACTTTTAATGGAAGCATGGGATTTTTTTTTAACAAACCCACCCTCTACTCCTTCTAAATGAAATTGCCTTTTCCTATATTTTCTATTAGTTTACACTTAAATGCATCAGATAAAGGAAGCAAAATGCTATAAGAATGTCATTTGTTGCTCTGGGCGTGTCCCATTATCCAAGACACGTTTCCTTCATTTTTCTTTCCTGACCCAGACACTGACGTAACCATCCTGCTGGAAATAAACAACTTTGTTATCTCTTGTAGCAGGATGAGAGTGGATCTTGTGTTATATCCAAATAGAAAATGCTATACACAAATCAGTGTTGAGGTCACAAATAAGTTACAGTGATTGAAAACCATTTTTTTCCTGCAGTAAATAAGCCTTAACTCTTAGTATTACCACCTGCATTATCAGCCTCATATGTGTTAGAAGGGCCCTGGTACACCTACTAGTAAGTTCAGATGATTTATTTTTAGGCAGTGACGTCTAGTAGCCATAACAACAGGAAAGTAGGAAGTCTTCTATGTAGTATAAAGAGCACAAAAGTCCGCGTCCGAAGAAGGACCACTGTTTTTGTCCTGTGTGAATGGAAAAGTTTATTCTCTAAGTCTATTCTTTTGTAGTGTCTTGTAAAATTTATGGAATTTTTTAATACTTATCTTTAAAGGCCTCTTTCTCAAAATTAGTTGTTTTTTTTCTCATACTCTGGACCAGAAATCTCCACTTCAGTAACACTTACATACACCAAACTTTCCAGTTTAATTCCCATCTATATTCTGAAGGTTTTCACAGAAGGGCGTCATTCATTCATCATTCATAGCCTGATTTATATAACTGTTTATTTCTGAAACATGGGAACAGTTTATTTTCTTGTGGCTGTTGACACTATTTTCTGATTTATGGAGTGATAAAAAGAGGAATCCAAAATTCCCTTTGTAACACCCTTTGACTCAGAAATGTCAACAAAATGAAACAAGAATTTTGAACCTTGCTTTAGTGAATGTATGTTCTGGAAATGTATGCATGAAAATATCTCATTTGTACATTTAAAATATCTGAAAACCCAATGTAAAAATGATTTCTTAATGCAAAAAATGAACCTAGGAAGTTTCATTGTGATATACATTTGTTGCTCTGCTCACCTGTAGTGTGTCCCAAGGTATTCCGACTCTATAAATTAAGGATCTAGAAGACCGAATATTATTCTCAGGCTTTGTTGAACTTCAGTGACTAGTTACTTCTGCACTTGACTGTGAGGTTTGAAGTTTGGAACTGATGCGGCATCAGACGATGATGACAGAAGGAAGCAACTTTTCTATCTTTGTTCACTTGTTTGGAGAAATTGAGGAGAAAAACAGAGTGCAGTTTGAGATTGACAGCAACGGTCACAATTCATTAGCTTGAAAACTGGAAAATGCAATGATCATAAATTCTGGGGTGACAAAGTCACCTTAATATTGTGGGCTTTGCCAAACATAGATCAAAAGGAGACAAGAGCTATTGCTGTTCCCGAATCTGGCTCTTTGTCACAAACACACTCTCTGTGCCCCGTTGTTTCTGTATCATAGTTAACACAATGTATTGCCTGTTATCTTGGACAGACATTCTATTCAAATTTACATATTTTAATTCAACATTTTTCATTCCAAAAGAAGAGATTGACAGGCTTAATAACTCACTGTATGACTTACAACAAATGGGCGGGCTCACACAGCAGCATTTGAGTGTGTAATGCACATGACAAAGCTGTCCTTTGTTTTGTGAACAGCAGCTCGTGCGTGCTGGTCTTCTGCTGAGTGCCAGGTACTCTCCCAGAGAGACGAGGCTTTGCCTTTAATTAATTTCCTGAATGATTGAGCACAGTTTAATAGTCTTTTCCTCGCTGTCCAGTGGTGATAACGATGAAAGCAGCCAATTGGAAGGAAAAGGCTATTTCTATAAAAACTGTCCTGTAAATTAACCTTGACTCTATTGGTTCCTTGAGGGGTTCTTTTTGTAGAAGGGGCATCATTAAACAGACAAGCTCAAGATTAAATAAGTAACATCCGTTGTTAAATTGGTAAATAGATTATTAAAAAAATGTCAGCACATCTAAATATGTGACTTTACGGCAAATTTAGCCAACTGTTAAAGACAGAGCATGTCTTGATTGCCGCTAAGGAGCTGTGAACGTCAACCCCTGTGAACTGTTGGGACTTTTCTAAGGCAGAACTCCCAGAAAACACCAGGAGGGATTTGTATCGCCCCGAAATTCACTGGGGCAAACTGCTGAGTTGTGCCTCCATTGGCCTGTTCAGACTGATCTGGCATGCAGCCCCTCAGTGACTGGCACACTCCAACCGAATATGGCTGGAAGACAGGAGAAGTAAAACAGTCCTTTGTGTTTAGTTAATCCCAAATGTCCCATCGTTCTGAAATGATTTCAGCTTGTGGTTCTTGGCTTGAGATTACGAGGGGAGGATTTCAAGCTCCCTCACCATCTGATTGCTTATGTTCTCCATGGAATGAAGTGATGAAAAAGCCACCAGTCATGCAAACACTACATCCCAACGGGCGTCAATTTCATGGGTGTCAACTTGTAATGACGATCAGCTCTTTTAATGAAATAAAATGAAAATAATTTCAGCTGCATATTCTTACAATTAATAATATTCATTCATTTTCTGTAACCGCTTATCCGGGTTAACCTGGGTCACGGGGGGGTGGAGCCAATCCCAGCTGCATTGGGCGAGAAAATTAATAATAAAAAGTAATTCATTCTTCTATACTGTGTTCTTCCACCATGCATTTTGACTGTGTGTTATGGAAACATTTTGTCCCAGCTGCTTTTGGATTAATGCCCAAAAACCTGTACAAATGCCAGAGTTTGTAGGTGTTTTTTCAGATAAAAAAATTAATTCAAACATTTTATTTAAAATTGAAATTTGCCTACAAGGTCAGGAAATTCCAATAAATGTGCCTATTTTGTGTCAAAATTGCCTTTTGGTTTGCTGAACGTGTTTTGAAATAATCACACAATTGAACGAGTGTTTTAAGTATGAGCAAGTAGTGCCCATCTCCACCTCCTTGTTGGTGCAGTAGGTTGTTATCAGCTCATTCAAAGGCCGACTGCTGAACATTAAGTTTAGTTAAAATGCTGCAGTTTTAATAGGTTTACGCTACGCTACGCTGCTTCTTTTAGTTAGGGTGGAAATTTTCATGATGAGGTATTTTAAAAGATAATAAATGCAAGTATCTACCGAAAGTGGCATTGTTACATAAGAAAGTGACGTTATTTCAAACAACAATTTATTAACAATACTCCATTTCCTTGCTTCCCCCTTCTCCACAAAATCATTTCCGTCTTGGCATCATTCATATTTTGAACTCTGAAGGGTTCTTGTAAAGGATTCATTATGTCTTCACTCATGATTAGATTAATGTCTGTGATAAAAGAACCAACCATTAATCTTACTCAATTCTAACCCATTCAGTTGTGTGATCAAATCCAAATGAGGTGGTTTCATCCACCCCTTGGATCCTCTACTAGAAAATAAAAATAAAAACAAAACATATTTCTTTATTTTCTGTGTTTAAACTAATGATTGTTAATAATCAGACGATTGTGTCTCTGTCCATGGTGCTGAAATATCCACCAATATAGATAAAAGGCCTTTTCGCTGCTTGTTGCATATTATTTGCAAACATTATTGCAATGTGACATGAACTATACTCCCTCTCACAGTAACAGTGCCTATGTTGGCTTAACAACACCCCTGAATTACATTCATACAACACGCAGGTTTTACTTTTAGCTACAAAACTTTATACAGCTGAAAAACCAAAACGGATCAATCATTTATTTCCATTCACCAAAAAAGCAAAGGTGTCTTTCAACTTCCCGTTCCACACTCCCTCTCAGTTGGAGCACTTTTATCCTTGTTTAATTAAGGCAAGTTAAGGGACACCCCCCACTGCTCGCTGGGCTGAGAGCTGCCACTGCTGCCGACCTCTCTTTATAAGGAGGAAACTGACGGCAACAAGGTGGTAGGTTGATTTTAATTAGCTGGGTATCACAAGAAATCAATTATTTTCTTTCTGAAAATGTACGAACATTTTTACACTCAAGGTTGAAACTCACTCTGTCCTGGTGTATGTGGGACTCTTCATTTTAAAATAATGTTAACTGGAGCGAAGCAGTCGGAGCCACCAACTGCTGCACTCTGGCAAACAAGCAGAACCAGCAGGCATTATGTTTGCAATTAAAAACAGACATTTTCTACTGCATCATCCTGCTGTCCAGTTGTAAGGTCTACATTTTCCTTATGCCAACATAAAAATACCTTTTGGTTATGAGGTAAAATTTTATGAAAGGCTAAGCTAACCTGGTGGTGATAGCCACTGATTGGTAAGCCTGATCCTCTCACTGTATACAGCTATGTTTAAGGTTAGATGTGTGGGATTAAAACTGTTTGCTCTGACAGTAATTGTGGGCATGAGAACTGAAGGATTGCTGGTTCAATTATCCACATGTAGCAGATCTTCACTGCCATTCTTTAAAGAGTACCTAATTAAAACTAAACCTGGTGAAGCTGCTTTCTGTTTTCTGGCCCTAAACGGTGGAGCACCCTCCTCTTTGATCACTGAGAAGCAAACTCCCCTGGAATCTTTGAAAAAGAAATTAAAGAACTGCCTTTTTCATTTGGCTAATAATCTGGGTTAATTTTAGCCTTGTTTTTTGTATTGTGATCAAACCGATTGTGTCTGACTTATTGTCATTGCTTCTTCTTTTTACTTGTTAGGGTTTACTTTGCTTGGATCCTATTTTGTTAAGCACTTTGGGCTCGTCTTTGCATAAAAGGTGCTATGAAAAGGAAGTCATTCATATTTTACATATAACTGAAGAGGTGTCTGTTTGACTCCTGGGCATGGATGAACCGGGCACAGACCCAGGGGCCCCCCTTGCCATCACCAACAAAAATGTCACCCAATGAGCCACGTACCAAAAGGGCCCCTGTGCTATGAAGCAGAACTGGTGGTTAGTGAGACTTACCTTGAGCAGGTTGTGTTCAAGATAAGAGATCAACCAGAAAAAAACATCTACTGACCAATCTATCCTCTTGTAAATGATAATGCATATTCTCATTGGAGGGACTGACTTCTTAGCTTCTTAAACAGTATGCTAATGTGACACATCTTGTGCCTGCAGTCCCACCAACTGTCTGCATGTCGAAGCCATTTCATCGTGTTTTTGTGTGGATATCATCCGACAACAGAGCCTGATTGAAGCCCTAAAGCCTTGTACTTGTTGTACTTATAAGATATGAAAGTAAGCCTCATTACTGCTTGGAAATATGTTTTTATATTTATTTATTATTTGCTTCCAAGTCTGTTTCACACTGCCAGAGTTGCAGCTGAAAAAAGGCTTAAGTTGTCACACACATAAGAATGCATCAAAGCAGCACATTTAATGGAATATACAAATGTAATTGGAGTCAGATCTACTCTCGCCCTCGGTGGGGCAGTGATATAAGACAATAGAAAGCTTGATAATGCTCCTATATAATACATTTAGTTTATATACAGTGTAGTTTAATCAAGTACTTCCACAGACGTACATGTTCTTTTGTCCAGCACCTTCATCTGGATGTGCCATAGTTAACTTCTTTCTTTTTTTGGCAGTGATATAATAAGCCTGTTAATTTACACTTTCACACTGTCTGCAGTCCTTCCTGCTGTTAGCAGCTGTAACTGTTGTTTTTAGCCTGGATTATGTGTTTAATGCCTAGCTATTTGTCTAGTATTGTAGTTTGCTCTTTCTTTATGAAATATACTCGACTTTTCCGTGTCTACAATTGGTCATATGCTGTGAACATTCTCATAAGATGACTGGGAAACTGGATCAATTTACACAGGTGATGACAAGCGTTTTAGGACTGATTAGCGGTTGTTAGGTTTAGTGACGCCAGATAGGAAAAAGTATTATATGAATTTCCCCTTGAGGAATTATTACAGCGTACCTTCTCCTTCTTAAATATAGCACTTTATATGCAAAATATTTGGGTGACCTGTTTTTGTTTGCATTATCAGACACTATGATATTATAAACCACTTAGAAACAACTACTGTGCAGTGACATACTGTATACAAAGTGTACTGTTGATACAGTAAGCTACCACTAAAGATGATGCACAGATATAGGAGGCACTGAAGTGGGAGGCATAACACAAACACTGTGCTTGAAATCCTAAACACAGGTGACCTGCAGCGTTGTGTGCTTACTGCTATAAAGGAGCCCAAAAAGAATATGTAGCCAAGGGGGCAAATCAATAACACAGTAAAAACACTGGAAGAGATGTAATGGTGATGTTAAAATCCAACGATGCATCATTTTTCTTCCAATAATTAAAACGGTTGACTCGCTTCATGGTGTTGTAAAGAGCTTTTCATATATTTATATCTTGTGCGTGTCGATTTTCTGTTTCTTTTTTTTTTATTAATCTCCGCAATTCTGAGTGGGAATTAATACACATTATTGAAGGATTCAGCTGTGCAGGAGCCTCAAATTTAAAATTAACAATCATTTTTAGAGGCAAGATTTTCTGAATATGAGGCTGTTTACAGAGCAACAGTGCAGAGAAAGAGAAGCGCTGGTGAGCGAGGAGAGCTGAAGACTGATGTGTGAAAAGTGAGACAACCCTCAGAGGACTCATGCAGGAAATGAGCTGACGGGATGTACTATAACTAACGTCTGGATGCTTTTTGATTAGTTCCCACTTTCCATGAATGCTACAGTGCAAATTTAATTCCAGAAGAGTGGAGGGTTTAGGTGTTCATGAGCACCGGGGTGTGATTTGGTCGATTTTTAGCTCTGTATTTTTCCATTTTCACCTGTAATCAGTGATTTACATTTGCCCTTCTCTTGAGCTCTGTGGGGAACTGGAGGGCAGAAAGTGCTCTTATCTCAAAGAAAGAAGTGAATTAATGTAACATAGCTCGGAGCCGAGGTCTCCACTAAAACCTCCAACGACCCCCAGACAGGAAATTGGCAGCACCTTTTTTTACGGCCTCATCTAGATCGGGCTTTAAACCAATGGCAATATACTCAGAACACTCTCAAAGAAGAGGCTGTAAAGCACCCACTGCATTTAATTGAAAAAGCTTTCTTCCACAAGTGACGGTAATGTAGATCACATCCAAATGCAAAAGCAGAGCAAGCTGTTTAAAAAGACAACTCTGCAGAGTTTTAAGAAATAAAAACAGGTGCAGGCTCTGTGACTCTGTTGACTCCACAGATATGAATACATTATTCTTGTAGCATCTGCATCTTAGCACCATTCACAGGCTAACAAAGCCCACTGAGCACCAAAGGCTTTTTCTTTGCCACAATCAGGCTTATGCAAAGCAGAACAATCATAATTTCCTCCTTTTTGCCTCATTTCTTCCTTTCATTTCGTCCTCTTTTATCAGCAACACAGAAATCCTGGAATCTACATTTCATCTTCCCATTAATAGACGCCAGCACCCGCTCTAGTATGCAAATTCCTAACAAAGAGCTGTGGATAATCTAAATTGCCCGATTATGACGAGATTTCTCACATGATCTGGGGGCGACTTTGTTCAAATTGTAGTTCCTGTTTCGTTTTTCCGAGTATCTGTGCCAGGCTTATTAAAATAAAGTGTTTTTGAGGTTCTGCAACATGTAATGATAAATCTTTAGAAAGACAGACATCAAGCCTGACTAGTTTTGACACTCTGTGGGAGTCATATCACTGTCAGCTGCCGCATCAGGGTATGGATTTCTGAGTCAGGGATCTGGAACGGCATAATGATATATACACAACGCAGCTGACAAACAGAGAGTGATGGCGAGACAAGGTCATGTTTTCTGTCCGGAAATGGGACGTCTCTGTCTCTTTGCACAGAGTCCTTGACGTGGTCTTTTATACTGATTGTTTGTCTTTCCAGGCTTGTAGCTCAGCAGAACGAGTGAAGCGATTTATTTTACAGTGATATTAATCAAAGTAGAAATCTAATTAATGTCAAATTTGTTGCAGTTAGAGGAGTGAGGCTGATCAAAGTCACAGCAAAGCAAAATACCTCCAATAGATTGTGATTCCATTAAGCAAAACTCTCAATAACTCTCACTTTATTGAAGTAACTCACAGCTGATTACATTTATTCCCTGTTGTCTTACCTGTAAGCTTCATAAAACTTCAAATCTTAAATATTCGTGTTTCAATAAGAAATCAAAGCTCAAATTAAAACAAGTTTTTGGACGTTTTTTTTATTAAAGGGCCTAAAAATTCATTTTGTACTCTTCACTTTGAGTGCTGCAGAATTTATCATAGATATTTAATGTTATTGGGGAAAAAACAGTTAAGGTTTTGCATCTTTGAAGAAGAAATCCTTCGATATCATTTATCCCACTTCCCATTTTATTCAATCTAGTGAAAAGAACACACATTTAAAAAGAAATGAGTCTAGTGGGTTTCTTTCTGGTGAGAAAACATTTTCAGTGCATTTTATATTTCAACCACACAAATTGGAACAAAACATAACGTCTCACTTACTTCACCTCTGGTGCTATTTCCATTTGCAGACAGTTTTTGGGGTTTTATTAGCAAAATGGGAGCAAATTTAATCTAATTTGTATTGCTCACAGTAATACTAAAAAAAAAAAAAAAGATTTGAAATCGAGCTGAATGCAAATAGCTTTGACTGGGGCAGAATATCATGAATGAAAAAGTCTTGGAGTGTGGAAGAAGAAAGAAGAAGCTTACCATATCCAAGTAGCCTGGTCTTTATCCCTGCTTGAGGCTACGTTAGCCACTGCTAGCATAGCACACCCAAACCAATATGTCTGCGATTGAATTGCATTGATTTTAATGTGCGTGCCAGATTTTAAATGTGTAGAATAAAAGGATATTTACTGTGAGTCAGACGATGGTTTTGGAGTGCATCGATAAATCAGAGGAGTTCTCTGACAAATGACTTGTTTTCTCTTAATTATCATAATGTTTATATGAGGTGGGTGATGTTTTCTGGGCACACAATGAAGCACAACGCTGGTGATGATTATGCGAGCTCAAAAAATGTGCAAATATAGAACGAAGAGCAAAATCGAGAAAATAAATGTGCTTTCACCTTTTGCACACATCCAAGGAGGATCATCCATCTCCTTTGTTATCACACACCGGCTCCCTCCCACCACTCCTCTGTCTTCATCTCCTCCCCTCTGAGCTCTCACCATATCCACTAATTAATCAGGTCATACATTTTATCCCAGAATCATGAATTATGAATTTCTTTCTTTCCTCTCTTGCCTCAAAACATGATCTTGTTTTTTCCACACGACAAACCCACTCGGCGTGCGTGGAGAGTATCTACTTTGACTCCTGGTGCAGGCGGAGTGTTAAATTTCATGGGGGATTACAAAGTGAGGTCAACACACCCAATCTCATTTGTTTGTTCTGTTTCATTTTCAGGGAGGCACATTTCCTCCCCACATCAGCTGGGAAATAGGAGAGAAGCAGCAGGAGAGAAGGAGGAGGTGGGGGGTTGGGGATCTGATCAAAAGCACGGCGTCTTATACAGCACATGGAGCTGTTTCATCATCTCTTGATCCTCTTCTGACACCTCATATGATGGAGTGGTTGCTTCTGGGGGAGGTGTGTGTGTGTGTACTTGTATGTGTGTGTGTACAGTGGATGGTTGAGATGAATATGCTGAGCCTATACAAATGTCAGTTCTCTGGTAATCTTAAGTACCATGGTTGGTGGGAGGTATTTCTTTCTCGTGGCAGCGTGATGATTTCTGGAGTTACAAGACGACACTATATTATAATAAAATCCCAAGATTTTCATGGAATTAAACCCTATTTTGGTACATACTTTCATTATTACTATTTTTTTTAAATGTAAGTGACAAAGTCTGTCATTCCATGGCTGGAATAAAATTGCCTTCACACTAAAAACTGTATAAATAAAGTGGACGTAGCCGTTAAGATTTGTTTGGTGGGTTGGGGGGCTCAAGATTAGCCTTTTGAACACTGGCATCTTGTCTTTTGGAGCCAGAAGCGACCATGTTTGGACAAAAGGGTGGAGCTGGGGAGGAGGAGGCCAAGCTATCAGCTAACGCTAGGGTTAGCTAGCTAGCTTGGTAAGCAAGGTGTCTTTCAGTACAACAAAACGCTGAACAAAACATTATTGGATGACTGAAATGTAACAATTAACTTTAAATAATTGAAATCACATTGTGAGAAGTTCCAGGATGAAAAAAATACACTTTACTGGAGAAGCAAATTGTCACTCTATAGCGTACCTTGCTATTTTACTATTACAAAGACTTGAAACTAGTGATTGAGACCTCACAAATGTTTACTCAGGTAATAAATCGAGTGAGAAGTAGGCTCATTTTCTTTAGAAACTCTTTTTAAGCCAGTTGTGTCACCCCCTGCTGGCTGTTAGAGGGAATGCTTGTTTAAACCACAAGAGGAAACAATCCGGTATAATCGTGCATTACAGTTTGTAAATACACCCTTTATATTTTATTATTTCTGTACTAAGTCACTTATTAAAATGTTAACCAAACATGTCCTATTACAGCAGCTTCATGTGAAATCACATTTTCTGGAAAATCTTGTGTTTCAGTTGAATGCTTGAGTTTTACAGGGAGGTTTGCACTGACACCATCTCTTATCTTATCCACAAAAAAAGACAAAAAAAGGGGCAGCAACAATGAGCTGTTAGCTGAAGAGCTGCAGACAACAGGCTGCACAACTCAGATTCCTTCCCTGCTGCTGGCAGACTTGTGCCAGCATGTGCAGAAACCAGGTCGCAGCTTACAGAATGATGGGAACATGCCAATTATCACTAGTTACCTGCATAGGGACTTTTCAAAATAAACTTCTTTGTTTGCAGGAAACCGTTAATTTTAGGCAACAAAACCTCTTGACTGAGGTTGGGATAAAAGGACAGTGTTGTGGTTAAAAATGCAGTCTTCAATAGATAACATTGACTGAAGAAAACACGTGAGTTGACAAAAGATACGGAGCTATTAGATAGCTTTACAATGGGTTCCATGTAGTTTGAGCAAACATGCACAAAATACTGTCAAATTCAGTTTGAAATGAACAATAAAATAAACTTTGTGGAGAAGACGATAATAGGAATACAGTTCCAGAATATTTTAAAGGATAAAAATAGATAAAAACAGACTGGGGTGGATGAGTACAGGTTTAATCCCAATTATCGGAATTGGGCAGCCACATAGGAGGTCTGGAAATTGGAACAATTATGTGAATAACAATGTGAAAATGTGACAGGAAGCCTCAAAAGAGGCCAATTATCTGTGCCCAAATTGCAAGTGCTTTTGAATGAAGACCTTGACTGGTGTACTTGCTGTAAATCTCACCTCTATTACCGACGCAGGGAGGCTGCTCAGTGTAACTTATATGTAAATGTAAGACTTTACTGTATAATGCTTTGGTGTGAACAGCGGTTTTCAAGTGCAATACACTGTTTTCTTTAATCCAACATCTTTATTATCAAATGCAAATCACTGTCCTTTTCTCTCCTGCAGATTTTATATGTTTTGATCTTGTTTTAATGCTGTTAAAAAGGTGACAGAACCTGTAAATTAGAGCATTGGGGAACCATGTATGTCTTGATGAAGCTCTTTTCTCTCACAGCTTTTGCAGCAGCGTGGCTTTTATCTAAAACTAAATGACGGGATCAGATATCTCTCACTCTCACTGCCTGACACCGGCTTCCCGTTGGGTTTAGTGGCTTTTATTGATTACTTTTAGAGTAATAAATAGCTATAGCCCAGCTTATATTACAGAGCTTTTAAAAGAGATTGTAACTCATTATATATGGAGATATACATTGTACATCACAAAGTCAACGTTATTATTGTTGTTGTTGTTATTATCATTATTATTATTTAATCACTAATAGTATACAATCAGTAAACTTTGTTCCTAATTTTAAACAACACCGAAAGAGATAAGAAGAAAAAAACAAATGAGGACAGAAAATTAACATTATATGCCAGACAGATCAAAAAAAAAAATTGGTTATAATTGTTTCTTCCTGTTAACATGTTCCAGACGTTGCACTAATGAAATAAACTAAAGTAGAAAAACTTTGAGAGGGGGGATGATTTTTTGCAAAATTTAGAATTTAGCCATAATTACTATAACGTGGCTGCCGTCAGTTATTTTGCGTCACATGTACCTGCGGCAGGTGAAAGGTCATCATGTGACGTGTCCTCTGTTACGCTAACCCAGGACGCTGCAGACACACAGCGGGGGCGTTCAGATGGTGAGTTTTGCTTTATTTATCATTTACAGTGTCAGCGTTACGCGGCGTCGTCACGCGACACAGCATCGGTCTCGTGACGCTCACCTGTATTTCTAACTCATGTGGCTGATGTTATTATGCGCTGTGCTTGGTTTGCCTGTTCACTGGTGCTGTTGTGTTACTGCTGGTGTCACAGTGAGCAGGACAGAGCCTGGAGGAAGTCATTAGCACTTCCTCCCTTTTTGCATTTCGTGGTTGTTAACTCACCTGTTTAATTGTGCTTTCTGCTCGTGGCTTTGAGGACTTTAGTCATCCTGGATTAAAGTGGAGTTGTGCAGTTTAATGGTGTGCGTGTTTGAAACATGCACTGAAACTTTCTTGATTGGATGGAATTTTTTAATCCGTTTTTTCTTTGTATTCAGTCTTTGTAGCATTCAGTACTGATCTGTGATCTGTGATCAGTGATACTGTATTATTTTTTGTAATATCACAAGGTAAATAAGTCATATGTCTATGATATGTGCATCATATGGTAAACCATCAAACCAATATTTTTAATTGATGTGTTTTCCACACTGGTCATTCTTTATTTCCATATTTTTTTTTATATATTTGTCTCAACTTTTCTGTCTCTTTGACTGAGTGGAGTTTGGAGTTGAATGATGTAGTGCAGAAGGGTATGCACTCTGTATGCACTGGGTTAAGACCCCCAAAAAAGGCTTTTTTAGAAAGTGTTAAAATATAGTTTTTTATTTGACCTTTTTTCCTGCCACTCTAAGTTTCTCTGCACGGCTCTTGAGGTGTCGCGTATGAATTCAGTATTGCACCTTCTTAACGTTTGTGGACTTGCAAGAGACAGATTTTGAAAATATTTATAATCCAAATCGATGCAGCAGAGGACAAAATATCATTACTTTGTGAGTTAAGCTCCAAAAACCTGCTTTCTGACATTTCCAGTGATGCAGCATCTTTAATTCACCCTCAGGGGAACGCTAGCACCACATTTCTGATCCAAAACATGCTGAAACATTTCACTCAAAACTACAGATGTGAATCTGGTAATGATGCTACATGAAAAGTCGGGATCACCAAAATCATAATGATTCAATGTTTTTGCATAAAGTATTTCCAAGCCATCCAGTGATTTAAAGTCCGAGCAGTACTGGCCAATCACATCTGAGCAGCATTTTGCTACTTGCAGGTGCAATAATCTGTGTTGAGAGCCAAAGAAGTGGAACACATTGGTCTTCTTAAAATATGTATTTGCATTCATATGCAAGCATCTGTTTGTACAGATGAGCTGAAATGTCATCAAGACCTAAAAGGCCTTTAAAAAGTAGCTATGATGTTGCTAATTGGACTGTAAACGAAAAAGTTTGTCTTGGCCTGATATCCATTTATCTGCTGGCTGTACCAGATCCTCAGAAATATTCCGAATTGATGCAGCATAGGATAAACATTTCAGGTTGCATGGAAAAGATTTGCATCATGCACACATTTTATGAAGCGTTCTGAGTCACCCATATGAGAGATGTGATCATTAGAGTCATTTTCTCAGACTTCAGAAAACAACTCTGATGATGTCATGAGGGTTATTTTCCCGGTGTTTGGAAAGATTCATCCGGAGCTACAGAAGATGCATAACTGCTTTCTCAGGCCGGCAGCAAATGCAAAGTAATAGGATCATAATTGTCCCAATATTTCAAATCAAATCTGGTGCTCACCTCTCCATCAGGATGGAACAATGAGCATCTCAATTTCTAATAGCTGTGAATGATTCACTCCCAGGATCAGAGTCTATTTTCAGAATAACAAGAGGGAGGGGTGGAAGAATCAGAGATTCTTCTCCCAGTTATTGAATAATTTACAGACCTTGCCAGTGTACTCATTAAGGCTCTACAGTAGGCAGACAACGAGGGGAGGAGGAGGGGAGTGCTGTCAAATGCAGAGGGAGAGGAGAAGAAGAAGTATGGGCTATTTGGTAAGTCGGAAGGAGAAGAAGCAAGGGGGATGTTAAATACATGAAAAGAAAGGGAAGGAGAAGAGAAAATACTGGCATATCAAGGGAGATAGAAGGGAAAAAAATAGTTTCTGTCAGTGTCATGATTAAAAGATTTAGGGGAGCTGAAGGGGAGGGGGGGGGCCTGACTCTTCCCACAGCCACACTTCCTTTTGTCTTCTTTGAACTCGGGATGTGTCGACAGGCTAAGGGAGTTTGGTTAAACCCGACTGATTGCAGATATGAGGTGCCGCTTGGTCTTTGAATTAGTGGGTCCCAGAACACACTCAGAGGGGAAGAGAGGAGACGGAGCGAGGGAGGGAGGGAGTGCAGGCACGAGGGAGTGGAAGGTGGGTGAACGGAATGGAGGAGAATATGGTGGAGTCATAGATGGGTGGAGAGATCCCAAATAGTCTACAGTCCAACAACCCAAGGACCTTGATTCAACTGCCAGTCTCTCAGTCGGATCATCACTGTGGCGTAAAAAATCATTAATTTGAGGAACATTGTGACTGATTCTACATACAACTGTTTGATTCAGGGTTCGTCCAGAAGTAGGGTTAGTGTTTTTTCTCTCGAGACCTAAAACTAAAACATGATTTGACAAGCAGTCATCTATGAGCAAGTCTTGAACAATCACACTTAGATAGATGGATGGATAGATAGATAGATGCATGAGGAGAGGAGGAGTTGTCTGTGGGGGTGGGTGGGTGAGAAAAAGCTTTTACTGGAAGATCACGATCCACTTTCCCATGATCCTCTCTTGTCTCTTGCAGCACTATTCTCCACTATTTAACAGCTGAGACAAAGCGGAGGGGATTGGCAGGCTCCAACACATCAGAGATGCTGTGCTGTTTTTTTCAGTGTGCTGTCATTAGCCGAGTCCACATAAAAGTGCAGCTGAAATGGCAACACATTGGCCTAAAGTACCTCTGAGAGTTTACTGTCAGTGTGTCTGTCGCCGCTGTGCTCTAACACCAGGCGTTTTACTGTGTCATAAGAGGATTTTCCATGCCCCCTCTCTTCTTCTTCTTCTTCTTCTTCTCCAGTAGCTCTGTGTTCATGCTCCGTTCCACTGCTCAGCGTATATACTGTAGAATGTGGAGCATCCAGATCATGACAAACCACCATGTATCTCCCTTTCTCTGTGTGTATCCCTGAATATTTCATAAATGGCACGCAGCAGATGTTGTTGTAAAGCGCATCAATATTTGATGCACTTTCTGTCTCCCTTTCTGATATTTTGTATTCCGGTGACATTGGCGTCGACATTCATGTTGGCCTAACAGCCACTGTGGTTTAGTCTATTATGAAGCATTAGGTTTGAGCTGTGTTCTGCGAGCTGGTTAATGGAGAAAACAAGTCACAACATTGTGCGAGTGATAGCGGGATGATCAGTGTGTCTGTTTGCAGGTGGCTAATTAGCACAGCTCCCCACCACCGCCGCCGTATCCCTCATTCCAGCGTGTCATAATTCTCAATGAGTCCCTTTTTAACTACACCCTAACAGTGTTGATTAATTTCATCAGAAATTACAGTGGAGGATGCAAGGAAAGCATTTGCATAATACACAAATTGTAGAGCGCATTTTGAGTCACCCAGATGAATGGATTCAAGTTGGCACAGCGACTGGCTATGAATGAACATGAGGTATGATTGAAACATATTTTCAAATGTCAAACTGTTCACATTTTCTCAGCCTGTCTGGGCATGGTGCGTAAAAACTATATTTGTCAACACTATCACATATGCCCTGGCATGTTCTTATGCCACACACTGCTTGTTTGGGATTAATCCAGATTAGGAAAAGGGGTGGGGGAGGTTGGGGGAGAATCCCAATATAATCTGGATTACCAGCAGCCTCATCCCCTCTGGCCAAGGCAATTCCCTGGAGAGTCAAAAGCCTGTGTGCAATGGCATTTTCTTTGACCCATTTGCAGCAGCGGTAGTATTGCGGGATGAAATATGGAATATGAATGAGTGCCTCCTCCCATAAGAGCTTCCATTAGAGATCACTTAAGGGGCCCAGGTCCATTATTGAGAGGTTGCAGGGGGTGTGAAGCTGCTCTCTTTGAAGTCAGAAGTGGCGGTGAAGTACATGCATTAGCTGGAGTATGGCATTTCTGTATCATTATGATCAATGTGTATCTAAAAAGGGGGAAGGCTTGCAATAACTATCATTTACTAAATTGATTTTTGTCTGTACTTTGAATTGGACACTGTGAGTGTGGTGCCAAGTTAGCCAGACAGATGGATGGCGAGAGAGATGGACAGATAGCTATATATATATATATGGATAATACTGAAGAAAATCTCAATTTTCTCTCCGAAAAGGACTGTAGCTCTGCTGTACTGATACGTGCACACATTCTCTGGCCTTTCCCCTCTCCCCCACACACACGAGTCGAACTGGCAGCCATTTCTCATGGGAGGAGCTGTTACATAGCATCTAAGAGGTTATTAAGGCTACTGTGTCTGGGGGAGGATGAGCTGAAACTGCAAAGACGACCAGAAGGCAGCAGCAAAATGGCCTCTTTTGACAGGGTGCTGTTCCTCTTAGAGTACAGCAAATCTAGCTTCAGGTGCATTGTGGTCCATTATAGTTGCAACCAATAAGCCAGTAGTTTGCGGTGAGTGTATGTGTGTGTGATTTGCCTCTGGGAAAAAAGGGATTTCTGCTCTGTATTTGATTTCCATGCCTGTGATCATTACATTTTCTTGTTGGTGGGGATCAGCATAATCCCTCCTCCTGGTGCGCATTTCATTCTGTCACAGTGAATCGAAAACATTCATTTTCTTTATCTGACAGTATATGGTGCAAGCTATGTCTAAGAACATGTAAGTTCACCGAGTTTGTCTCCACCTCTGCCAAGTCAGCTGCACAATTTATGAGAAAGCAATAGATAAAGTGAGGCGATTTTTGCATGGGTTTTTATAGTGATTCATTGTTACTATTGTGCTCTTAAAACGGGGAGGTTGCGGGCTTGAATGTCAACACCGAAATAAATGTCAAACTCTGACAAATATGAGGCGAAAAAGTACAAGTAAGCAGATGCCATCTCCTGTCTGCATTAAACACGCTTGTGCTAACAGGTGTTGTTCATTGATGTGGAGAGGGAGATTATGTGCATACAAACAGCACTCATTTTTCTTTGCTCTGCTGTAATATATTCAAAAGTTAACATGTATGTCATGTTCTGTATGATTAAGAGCTAGAACATTTGATGTCCCACTCAAAACTCACATTAAGAAGAAAAACCTTATATACAGTTAACATGAAACATATTAAGTTCGAGCCTGAATGCCCACTCAACCCCTGTTTCATCATCTTCCCCTCCAGCTGCAGATATCCTTGATCTGTACCAAAGCTCACTTCAGCAGGAGAGTGGCACTCTCATGCTATCATAGCCCCCAGCAAACTACCTCAATAACACTGTGAACTAGTTTCGATATAATTGGTTTCTATGTCTCTAGTGCCAATGTGTGTACGTTTCTATAAACACTCAAACCTGGCAAACTTTCAAGTTTGTTTTTCTTACTGTCTTTTTCACGTCTGCCGCTGGAGAAAAAGCCTGTGCTGAATAAGAAAAATTGTGTAGATTCAAAAGAATAGTTTGACATTTTGTGAAATGTGGGAATAAATGAGAGCTGCATAAAAATATCCATACCAATCTCATGTCTGTTCCAAGCGGAAACCTCTGGGTCTGAAATGTAGAGCCAATGAATGAGTGCCTTAAACCTGCATTCTTGCTAATGGCCAGCAGGGGGCGACTCCACTGGTTGCAAAAAAAGCCCAATTGTATAGAAGTCTTCTGACGTGATTTATTACCTCAGTGGACATTTTTCTATTGAGTAAATGGTCTTAATTGCAAGTTTCAAATCGTCTTCAATACAGCATGATGTTCATTTTGTATAAACTGAGTATATTTCCAAAAATACCAAACTATTCCTTTAACGCTCATTTGGTGAACCTCAGCTTTGCACAATTACTGTGAGTGACTCAGTCTTTTCTTAGCTGAGGCCACGGTAGCAAAAAATAATTCAAATTAAATGATAAACTTCAAAGGCATTGAACAATCCTTCATCACAGTCATTAAGTCGCTCTTGCATATTTAACATTTGAACTTTCTGACCTTTTTAAAGTAAAATGAGGGGCTATCTCACTGATTTATGAATAATGCTCATTAAGTCTGAGCCATCTGCAAGCACGTATTAGTCCAGGCACAAGTACATTTATGTACATCGTCCATAATGCATAATATATTGTTCTCTCTACAAATAGCTGTTTCCATTTCTCCTCCGATCACTTTAACATGCCAGCTGGATTTCTACAAGAGCATACGCAGGGGAATCATATATCAGAGTCTGTGTGCTGATGTCGGAATTATGAAGACGGATATAAGAACTTACTCCATTAGTTGGATGAAGGATGTTGTCCATTTCCATTTCATGTTTATACACAGCTAACATTCAAATTGACAAATAATGAACGGAGCATTTGACAGAAGAGCATTTCACAAAACTAAATTCAACTTTAACAGCCTGGAGATAATTACTTTCAGCAATATTTATGGTAATGAACTTGTGGTTATGTATAATTCAGTGTCATTTATTTTTTTTAACAGAGGTCCTGGGTTGTTCTATGAGTGACTTAGATGACATAAAGTAATTGCTTCATTAAAAGACAGGGGAGAAAAAAGTCTAATGATGGTAGCTAAATAAAGAGATTTATTATTCATCACAAGGCTGTTATCTGCACATATCCAAACATTATGGAATTGCTCTACAGAAGTAGCTCCAGTATTGATGCACAGTGTGGAGAGACCACGGAAATCATACACGCTACAAATTAACAGTACAAGATGTTCTATTGACTGTAGGTCCTCACATTTTGTAATATCTGAAATCAATACACTGTCTGCTTGCATGCCACAGCTTGCCACAGTGTACTGCTGCACAGCAAGATAAAGTTGTTGACCATTTCTCTTAATGTCCAAACAACCTGGTGAACCTGAAAACACTGAGTGAGATGATTTTGCTCAGGCAATATGACCTTTCACTTGAAAAGTTCAAAACTTTCTCTCTATTTCTAACTAAACTTTTAGTGGCTGCTGAAGATAGTCTGGAAAGAACGAAATTCCATGTTAATACTGTCTGAATGCGCTAAAATTATATAGCAGATGTTGACATATTTAAGGGGTAAAGCAGGAATTTCTTACTATTAGCGGTGCTAGAAGTAAAGTGAAAAGAAGAACGCAAATTCATTGTCTTGGCACCATGAATGTCTGGAAAACATGTTGCAGCAATTATTGCTATTGTTGTTGAGATATTTTATTTAAAGAACATGAATGCAAGCCTCATGGTGGCACTAAAGGAAAAGTCGGAAGGACATCCGAAGTCAGTAGGACTCATCCTGTGGGAACCATTAATTTGTGTGTCAAAATTCATGACAAACCAACATACAGTAGTTGAGATATTTCAGGAAGGACCAAAAGTGGTGGTAGATCAATCAACAGACGTGTGCTTCCTTACATTTACCTCTGAAGTTGGAAGTCCGAGCTGGGAATGACATCACACACATTTTTTTGTTTGTTTCTTTCATATCACAGGGTGGGGGAAGTGGGGTTTGCCCTGGTCATGGAAACCATTGTTTGCATGATCTATTGTGAGCATACAAACACAATAGCAACAAATCCACAGAGAGAAGTTGAAGAGTACCATGTGAATGATTTATTGAGACACACATAACACCAGAGGTGCCAATGAACAGTATATTATCACAGCTTTCACTTGCTGTTGGATTTGACTTTTTTTTAACTTGGATTTTTAGATGTGTTGTTAATGTTCTTCTAACTTTCTAAAAACCTTTCCACGGATGGTTAATTGGCTAGTTTTGACAAAGTATGCCTAATTTTACAACAGTTTCCATTTTGTCTGGAGACCTGTGAAGACAAAAAGTTGGTGCGGTACTAAAGGAAATGGATGAAAGCCACTTTACAACTAGGGATGTTTGAGAGATCATTTCTGAAAGAGGAAATACAAAACAGGAGAGCACCTCATGTTTGGAGTTTGATTGCTTTACTCAAAACATACTGAAGAAAGAAACTCTTTGAGGGAGGCTGACAGCTGCAAAGCATTTCAATTAATGAGACCACTCACAGTTTCACTTTGTCTCTTATCATATCACCAAATGTACAGTACAAATTAACTAACACAGCCTGTGGACAAATCTGTGTGACACCTCCAGAAGGCTCGGCATAATTGGAACAAAGACAATGCTGAATTGATTCCAGTAGTGTCTTGGTTTCATAACCTTTAATCAGTCGGGAGTGATTTTCCCCATCGATACTCCAGGAGAAACCTGTGTGTCATCGATTACGCTCTGTGGTAGCATCTGTTGAGGCAACTTGTTTGTCAGTGGATTTGTTGTGGTTGTGTTTTTTTGTTTTTTAAATATTTCTATGTAACTGCAAGCCAAATTACTGTAGATACAAAAGAAACACATTCAAAAGTCAAATACAAACACACACACACACACCCTCAACACTTTTTTAAGATTCACTTGAAGGCTGTTGCTCCATTTTTAAAATGCAGTTTGTTTCCAAATCGTTAGACTTCACACTATCTGAAATTCTGAATTTATACATTTTCAGAATTTGAAAGATCGATCAAAATATTTGGCAGTACGTCCAATTAAAGCGGTAGATTGCATCAACAGCAAGGCTAGTCCCTCTGTGAGGCTGTACTTGCAGTGCTTTGAGCTAAAAGCTAACCCCAGCATGCTAACATACGATTACAATGCTAACATGCTAATGTTTATCAGGTTAAATTACTCTAGTACAGCATAGGCTGATGGGATACATTATTTTTCCAGGTTTCTGTTCATAAACCAAGATGTTGAACAAATGTAAAAATTGACTTGATGATGGAGTCAGATTAAAAGTCAGGGGGACACCAAAGTCATTAGCATTCAGCCTCTCTGGTCCATGATTGTCTGCAAAATTTTCCGATAATGCACTCAGTAGTTGTTGAGACATTTTAGTCTCTGCTAAAGTGATGGACAGACTGACTGACTCTGTATAGAGTAACAGCACTAGTGTTGCTAAAAATAAATACACTCACACACATAATTACACATTTCTTTACAATGTTTCAGTTAATCCATTAAAATATTATATGAATTCCAGCCGTTTAAAAGACTAGTAAACTGTCAAGGGTATGTAGTGTTTTATGCTGCCCAGTGCATGGCTCTGAATATGAACAGGTGAGGTGTACATAATGGATGTCAGTACACAGTTGGGTTTTACTATAGCATTTAGACGTCAATATTGTGGCTAGACTGTAGCTTGCCCTGCAGCTGGTGTTGTTGTCTGCCTGCACTGTTCAAGAACGTCTGCCCCTCAAGTCTCTGCACAGAACTGAAGTATTAGAAGGTTCGTAATGTCCAGAGTTTACTCTGCTACTTGTGCATTCAACAGCACATTCTGTTTTTAATGAGTAGTGTAGCCTTATGCAGAACTGCAGTAAAATTAGCACTCAATCTGCCCTTCTTTTAAAAGGTTAGGCTGCTGTCTGTCTTTCTGTCTGTCCCTCCTCATTGTCAAAACAATCCTTGACCCCCTTGACCTCCAACTTGTTTGTTATCCTTGACATTATTCTGCTCTTTTTTTCTTTTTACTCTTACCCCTCCTCTTTCTTCTCAGCAAGGCTGCACTCATTTTTTTTTAAATAAGAGACGTGATATTCACATGTGTTTTAACAGCTTAACAGCTTTAATCAGGGTAAGGCATTGAAATAAGATGCACAAATTAAGAGTAATGACCAATATGAGGGCAGCTACTTAGTGTTATGCATCACTCTACGTGGGAGGACACAAAAAGGATACAGTAACCATACAACCTAATCTCATGTGGAGGTCTACAAATAGCATCACAGATACTTTGTGAAAAACCATGCTGAAAAAATTAAATTTTCAAGCAATTTGTGCCAGCTGAGAAAAACCAACTTCAGCAACATCGAAATTAAAATGACACATTGAGTTAAAACATTCATAGAAAACAGAAGAAATAAAAGTGACTGTGTCAATCCTTTTGGTTGACATGGAAGTCACTGCTATTCAGTGTTCTGCCAGTTAAAAATTCAGTTAAGATGTTAAATTATTGAGGAGTGAATTAGTTATACAATGCCTCTCTGAGTGTTTTGTTTTGTAATATTCTGAATAAAAAGCAAAAGCTTTGGTTTTGTATTTGGCACATTTTCTTTGAGTAGGAACATACTGGTATCTGGCTATAAGGTATAAAGTAAAAGTTCAGTTATTACCCTTGCTTTTAAAGCTGGTATAATCCTCTCTGTGCCTCTCATCTGTCCTTTTAACAGATTAAGACAGATTTAAAAAGGTACCATGTGGAGTTTCCATTGTAAACAAAGAAAGTTTTGATTACATTTGTTTCTCGCCAAAGCACATCTCGCTTCCCCTGAGGGTGTAATAAAACATTTCAGAAGCCTTTTCCTGAATATTTTAAAGGCTACATTGTTTACTCTTCCTCTCCTATTTTATTAGTGCACTGCTGCCTTTTACTGCACATTAGCAGCAACGGTTTCCTACACAAATGGGTTTTTACGTCACCCCCCAGGCTTGTGACGTGCATGCGCATTGTGATAGTAAAGCACACTACAAACAATAAAAAGCACCAGCTCATTAAAACGTCGCTCCACAGCACAACTAGAGGTCAAAAACTCCACAGGGTGCCTTTAACAGAGCGGGGTAACTGAAAAAGCTTGTCAAAGCTGCGGTAATATGAGCTAATCCAGCAGAAGGACAGCACTTAAGTATCTTTCTTGACTCTTGGATGTTGTTAGTGAAGCTTTTGCCACAGTTCAATTAAACTGAACGCTTACCAGGTGGAAAACAGCAGCAGTTCATAGCTGGAGAGGATTTGTTGACATAATGGGGTGTCCTCTCCTCCCAGACGTATAGATACAGCCTTATATGAATGAAAATTGAGTTTGCCATGTGGATGAAACAAAGGCTTCTGCTTCTATTTGTATCAAGCGGAGCTGATGCTTTGTAGGATGCTCAGCTGAGCAGGAAGGCTCAGTCAGCAGGGTTCTCATGGTGCTCCTCTCAGCTCCCTCGCCTTTCGTCTCTCCTGCCTACCAGACTGACACCTAAAGTGGCACTAATTGGCATGGGCTCTGACAGCTATCCAGTGTGCCTGCGAAACTTTTAATGACACGCCTTACAACCAGCAGCATCCAGACTATCTTCCCTGTTAAGGGAAACCTGTGGAAAAAAAATCTACTCAAGCTGTGCAGGCTCACTGGCAGTATGTTCCCTCTTGCTTTCCCTTTTCTTTCTCCCTCTTGCACAAATACAGACACACCGGCCTACACTGACACACACTTACTAATGTAATGTTGCCCATCCAAGCACAGATGGGTGCTGTCTGGCAGCGATGACGCATAGACCTAATCATTTATTTCTCTAACTTCTGGACGGAATATGAATTATGCATGCCTAAAGGGGACTAAAATATAGCACACGCTTATAAAATGCAATAAAACTCTTATTTTCCAGTGCATGCAATCTAATCTGTAATACCTCCTTTTCTTTTGTGAATGGACCATAAACCCTAATCTGTCTTTATATTCCTTTAAAAGCTTTAATCCACGTTTTTAAGGTTCCTTTCTTGAAAGGATTTGCGTGCAGCTGAAGAGAATATCTCATTTATCTTCTGGAATATTATATTTAAAAGACTTTGCGATGCAGAAGCAGATTGCATCCATCATTAATCATGTGCAGGCCAGCATGCTCTTGCACACTGGCACACAATTACCGTACATGCTCGAGCACATACGAATGAAAAAAAGGCATCAAGAAGAGACAGACATGGCCTAATTATTTCTTGCTCTTTCTTCGTCTGTCAGTTTCCTTCTCTAATACTCTCATCGCCTTTAATCTAGCTTTCATACTCCCACATTCTCAGTATCACCCTCAGAGTGTTAGCACTCTGCAGCACTCTCCCTGTGTCAGTCACTTAAGCCTCTCACAGCTGCTCACACTCCTTTTCCCTTCGTCTTACACGCAGACGGTGAAGCAGAAAGCAAAGTTTTGCTCCAAAGATTAAATCCAGCCAGCAAAAAGGCTGAAGATGTCATCCCAGACATTTCTTATTCCCTCCCTTCACCGCGGTCAACAGCAGAACATCTGTCTAGCATTGCGTTTATCCACATCGAGACTTTCTATTTACTTACACCGTGCTGTATATGAGGGTACATATCATTTCAGCTCATGAGATGGGGACTGTTGCAGGAGAGGCAGGCAGGAATAACCACTGCAGGGGAAAGTACCATAGAAAGCAATAACACAAGAGGGAGGAAAGAGAGGGTGATGGAAGAGAAACAAGAGGTCTTCAATCCACCACAGGTGCTTAAATTACCTCCTTCCTCTCACAGCTGGCCTTGGTTCAATCTGCAACAAATAAGAGCAGCTGGAAATTGTGAGGTAGCACCATTTCTCTCCCCCTGTCTCTCCCTTTGGTCTTTATATTAAGGCTGCACTGTGGCATTACTATCATCAAGTCCCTGAGAGTGGAGGGGAGGTAAAGAGCTGTCTCAGCAGGGTCACCTTGTGGCCGCTTCGGATCAGCTGGTGGTAAACAAGCCGTGTTCCGGTACAGTAACAGCTACAGGAGCAATTAGGGGGTGGTGAAGCTGGAGGGTTCAGTTTTCTTTTGTATAAGTGCAATAAATGTTTGATTTGTGGTTTATAAGAAATTGGGGTGCATTTTATTTTCTTTGCAAGATCTCCAACCTAAACGACCATAATGACATGAACGGAGCGCTCTCAAGAAAGCAAACATGTCAATATACATACATGGACAGTTTGCAGTTGTAAATAAGGTTGCGGTTTCTGTGAATTTAGGCTGCAAAATCACTGACCAAGGTTTAGGGCAAAAAAACTTCCTGATTGTGCGTTATAAAAGACACTTTAAACAATAAATAAATGTACATAAATGTTGGAAGTGAGGTAGTTATGAGGGTGATGAGAGCAACGAAAGTTACATTAAAAAACATGCTTCACAAAAAGTAAGACATGGAAGTTACGTAAAAAAAATGAAATGTAAAAGTGTGTTTTCACATGGGACAGTAACCCTGTTCTCCTGGGAGAAAGTCCGCCGTTTGTTCGTCCCTCCGGCCCCAAGTAGGACATCCACCATTTAAACTCCACATCACTGTCAATCACTACTACTATGTCATTTTTGAGGGGAAACCAGTCTACCCTCAAATATATATTGTGTTCTGTTAAATCTTATAAGGGAGTACCACCAGGGATGTTGGGCCCCATGAAAAGATATATACCTTCTACCACAGACTCACTAACTCAAAACAGTTTCTGCAGCCACACCTGCAGAACCCAATCGACCCATTCAAAGCCTGAAATAACTCTCTTGTAGTCCAATACTTTCTGTATGATATTTATTGACATTGAGAAGTGAAATATAACACTGTGCAGACATCCATGCAACATACTGCACACAGTGGAATGTACTATTTGATGCCCTATGATGCCCTCTATGAGAAAGGTGCTTGGGCATTTTTTTTTAGTCAAAATGTAATTTTAATGAAACATTTTTGAATAGAAGACTATGTTTACAATACTGAATGACTTCAAATGTAACTTAAATATAGATTAACATCTTCAGTTAAAAAAAGTAAAGCATCATCTATAGAATGATATAATATCTGATAATATGAAATTTTGTAATGACAATGTAATCACAATTTCAGTTACCAACTGTCATAAAAAACAAGAAATTAAAAATATATATAAATAAAAACAAAATTTTTTTATAAGTTATAATGCTATAGGTGATAAATAAATAAAAATAAATAATTATTAATTGACAATATTGCATAATATTTCTTTAAGACCCCTGTCATTCACAGGCTCTTAGCGCCCTAATCACATGCATTATGATACCATCATTATAACGTTCATCATACTCAAATTAGGAGTGTCCTGCAGCCCTATATTGTATTATCGATGCTGTAATCCATAAATGGCCATGGTGTAACCAGATTATGGATATGCTGTAAATGGATATACTTCATCATCATCATCATGAGCACATCCAGTCTGTCCGTCCAGTATCACGTCCTGTTTCTGTCTCAGTCCAGCTCAAACT
>CAFUXE010000169.1:101242-136627 GCA_903364295.1 Serranus cabrilla | reverse complement strand
CCCTCCGTGCAACAAATCCTTCCTCTTTATCCGCTTCTGTTTCAGATCCTTCAGCAAGGGCAGGAAATATTGATTGTCATGGGGTTCTGAGGACTTGCAGTTTAATTCAAAACATCTTCAGATAAATCTACCGCTGCTGAACCTGCATGATTTATTCTCAGTCGCTGACTTTCATCCAGCTCCGACCGACCCATCACCGCTCCGTTTAGCAACTTCAGACGGAAAAATGGCGTCAGGGTTGAGAGATGATGTCTATGACTGTTTAACAGGGAGCCAGTCTCTGATGGATAGGTGAATGTAGATTGAAAAAAAGTTAAATTTTCATGAGGAGATAGCTAATGGCTTCCAAGCACAGACTGAATAAAACAATGTGAAGGTTAATATAGATGGCTCTGGTCTTTTGCATTTTGGCCAGTTCGTTCCACCTCTTTTGCTCTCTGCATGGAACCAAAGTCTCGGTTAAACCTGATCGTCAGTACAACAAAAACCTGAATGCTTTCAGCACCAAACCCTGTCAGGATGATTACAGATTCTGTCTACAGAGGTTAAATACTGTATGTTCTTGGAGTTTGTAGCCAGAGCTAAATTTGAAAAGTTTTGACTCAACAGCTGTTTTCTGTGTAGTAACTGAGTTTGTTCATGGATTAAAGGGTCTGGGGACACAGATCACCATCCTCATGGCCAACAGTGAAGCCCACAACCTTGGATTTAGATCAAACACTTTGTGGATGCAGACTGTGGGAATAGAGCTGCAGCCCTCCAGCTCACAAACCCACCAAAACAACATGCACACATGTCTGCAAACACACAGACATGACATGCAGGATACTGTGCACAAACACACGTCTCCGACATTGCAAGCACAACACTCTCACTTTGATGAAACTGAATCTTATATCTCAGAAGATCAGTCTAGGATATTGACTGAGCTGTCAAACAGTTGTATTCGGCTGTGTGAGCACACAACATGCACATTCACACCCACACTAGCATATACTGTGTGTTTGTACAGTGTATGTGTTCGGGAATGACTTAATGCTGGCGAACTAAGGCCATGTTTCCACAGTCTGCAACCAGTAAGCGTTTGATCTCTCTCCAAGGTTCCAGCTGGCTTTGAGGATGGAGGGCTCCCTCTTCTTGGCCAACCTTTAAAGCCACATGCTCGGTAATTAACATGAAGCACCTTTTACATCACATCACCCAAGATGTGGGTAAAATGAAAAATATGTGAAACTAAGACCGGCATCAACAAGAGCATCATTTTTTCAGTGGGTTCTGTTCTTGCAAGCAAAACACCAGCTTTGTTAACAGTCATGACCTGAATGGTAAAGCATCTGGATGGAGCAGCAGTGTGGTTTGTTACTGTCGCTGTGGTTATTTTGCTTTGTCCCCGTGTACCGTGTCATTATGGCAGGATCAGGATTGCATTTTGTGCTCGAGATGGAACATAATGTGTTTATCTGAGATCGATTGTGAGGCGAGGTTTAATATGCGGTCCCAAGAGTGGGGAGTGCAGTAACGCCACTGGAGGGGAATGAAAATACAGATTTTTTTTTTTCTTTTTGAGAAATGGAGAGGGACGAGGAGGGAGGGGGAGCAAAAAATGCTGAAACCTTAAGGAGAGGGCATAAATATGGATGTGTAAAGTTTGAAAGAATGCTGTGGGTTAGTAGCTGTTTTATAGCTTTCTTTTTTAGCAGCAGGGGGCATAACGCCTCCTGCTTTCTGGTGAATTTTTATGCACCAAATTGTGCTTTTTTTTCTGCATCAATTTATGGTGAAAATGTCAAGATATTGAGGAGGGCAGAAACAAACAAACAAACAAACAAAATATTGTTCATTGACCGTAATTGAGTTAAAATGTTGAATTAATCTTTATTAATTGGAGGTCATATCGTCCAGCCCTAGGGACGTGTGTCCCCTATGTCCCCCCAAAAATCTACAACTGTAACTGTGTGTAGTCTAAATTGTATAATTCTTTCTGTCTTGTAAAGGACATGTCTGTAATGTGACATGGCTTCACACAATGGGCCATTAAAGTTCCATTGCAGCCTTCCTGTTTGTTTCACTCTCACTGTTCTCTTCAACTTTCTTTTCTAGCCACCAAACACACAAAGTCAGCAAATAGCTGTTGAACACAGTGCAGCTTTCGGCTACTAAAGAGCCCAATATTTCCCTCAGGAGTTGGTGAAGACCAAAAAACAGCTAAAACAAGAGTGTAGATTATATTTATATTCATCAGGAGGATGGGAACACGACTCCAAATGAATGCTAATGTTGCTCTGTGTCTGCTGGATGTTAAAAAGGCAACTGTTGGCCATAAAGGGATGAATGTCAGGGTTGTGTGGCCAAAAAATAACAATTAATACGGATTAATAGCTGAAATCAGGAGTTTGGGTAACACATGATGAACAGAGAGACACTGGGCGAGGAAGAGGAGATAGATGAGCTTGGGAGATGAAAGCAAATCAAGCAAGGCCTGTTAGATGTCACTTCCATCTGGAGGTGCCAGCCTGTCAGTGTTCATTAGGCCTCATAAGACCCCGCCATACTAGCGGAGCACCTGCTGGCCAACAAGACAGATCATGTTTATGGGAGCAGCCGGGGCTTCAGAAGCCCACTTAGAATCTATTTTGTATCACTGAAGTGGAGAACTGTCTGTATTTTCAATAAAGGTGCAGAGAGTCATTGATTTTTTTCAAGTAACTTGCTCCGCACCGACCATCCGCACCGTGGCACATGCACGCGCTCAATATATTGACTCCACTTCACCTTCTGTTTGTCACCACTGTCATTGGAAACATTCAAATTGGATGGACTTCTCAAGAAGCCTCAGGATTTATGAACACACAAAGATAGAAGGTAAGTGTTGCTCTCAGCCCTGACCCTGACCACTTCTTACCCCCACACACACACACATGAAGCTATAATTGTTTATTGATCCTTTTCCAAATTGTCATCCCCAAATGAGGACAGCTGCAGATGAAAAGACATGTACACTAAAACACATGCACACGCTGTGAGTTTGCAGGAACACATTCAACAAACGCATCATTTTCTCAGCAGCATCTAATCACATTTCATATTTAATCACACGGCTTTGATTAGAAAATTGGCTGTTTTGACGCTGCGTGAGCAAGGAAGGGAGAGGGGTAAAAAGATCTGCTGACGTAGGAGAAATGTATTCCCCATAATGCAATTTTCTGCCTTATTTCTCTCTCTTTTCTCATGTCTCGTGTGAGCTTTGGCCAAGAACTGTAGCACGATGTTCAAACTGCCTTCTCCACACTGTGATATTTATATCTACCCAGAGACGCTTCCCTCTATGGCCTGGAAATCAAACATGCATCATCCTGGGTTATTTCTCCACTGAAGGCAGTTGAGACCTGCCAGACGCCTCTTGTGCATCCTCAAACGGGGTTTGCTGGCTGCAGGAAAACCACTGAAGTTGTGTCCCCTCACCCCCTGTTTGTGCGTTAGCTGGGTCCATTAGTAAATGAGCCGTTGACCATTAGTGTCCTCTAAATGGAAAATAATGGTTCTTCCTGGAAGTTTTCCGACAATTTGACCAATTTGTTCCAGCGCTTCACGCTCTGTTTACACACTGTGATTCCTTTTTTCCTCTACTTTTTGCCTTGCTTGTGAAATAAACTGCGGTACAATGATAGAAGATATTAAATTACTTTCATTAAAGGGATAGTTAAGATGTATTGAAGTGGGGTTGTGTGAGGTATTTATCCACAGTCAGTGTATTACCTTCAGTCTATTGCAGTTGGCACTCCTCCACTTTGATGGGGGCAAGAGCAAAAGTATTTTAGCCATCTAAAAAACAATCAATGTCAGTTTTCGGTATGCCATTTAGTATATTTTCACAGCTTTACTTTGCTGTCAGACAGCTCTGTTTAAGTTTATGTGTTGGAAACTGAAGTCATTCTATGTTTCAGTCAAAGCCACCAGACTCCTTTGAAGAAAACAGTCATTTTACCTTGCAGAACTAAAATACAGAAGTCATAGCACTATATTGTGCCATATCATTGGGGTACAACACAGCACAGTCAGCTAGGGGTCAGATTATAGTTTATTTTTAAAAGAAACATGAGGGGGTTGTTATTAGCTGCTGCTGTTTTGCAGCATCAACAGTTTTGTGTGCTCTAAGATGCACTGAAAGAGCATTTCTTTATTGAGCTCTTAACATCATAAGTCAAGGTAAATTGTGCATACGTAATATTCCGTACGTCCCATGGGGCCAGAGGGCACGTTTCAGCCTTCATTTAATTACTCACTTGTTAACTTTTTTCTGCCGTTTTATGCATTCAGTGTATCCAAACCAACCCTTTATAACACCAAAGTCACACAAATACAAAAATCCTGTGTGAGGTCAAATTACTGATTTTGTCAATGGAGTCTGGTGGCTTTGACAAGAACGCACAGAATTACTTAAATTCCCCCTGCGTTAACTTAAACAGAGCTGTCTGACGGTAAGGTTGAGCTGTGAAAATATTCTAGATGCAGTGTGCAGTCAAAAGTACATTCATTTCTTTATTTTTAAGATGGATAAAAAAGGTTTGCTGCTGCACTTGTCCACATTATTTAGCCTCTCTACCAGTTCTTCTGCCTGCTTCTTCAAACTGTGGGCATGCCTACCGTCATCTACTCCACTTCAATAAATCTGAACTGTCCCTTTAATGTTTGATAATTCACACTATTGAGTCTCACCAAGTTGCCTATTTTTATCTCTGTGACGATTCTGTGCTATATCAGGCCACACTACTTTATTACTTCTTGTAATGTTCTGATGTGCCGCTTTGATTCTGTTTGGTTCAAATCCTCTTTGTTCCTCGAACATCATTTTCGTGTTTTACATCTTTCCAATCATCCCTCATTTTTTTCCCTTTCTCTCTCTTTCTCTGTGTGTGTTTCGCCTGCTCTCTTTTCTGCTTTGACACCATCTGTAAACATCCCGACGAGCCGCATACTGGAGCAGCGAGGCCTGATTGAATGCACACGGCGAGGCGAGCAACAGTTCATGCATATCAAAGCAACAAAGATGGATGTGAAACATAGCCTTTCATAATGAACTTATAAATCAGCCGCTGCATTGGAACTATATTTGAATCTATTGCCCTTGTCATTCTAGCATCTTGTTGTTGTTTCACAATTTCCCACCATGTGTTCTGTTGTCACATGGGTTTTGTTAATTCATCTCATTGCCGGTGTTAAAATGAAGTTGCATTTGTTTCATGCTTGTTAGTTACTTTTTAAAACATATTCTGTAGAAAGATATTCTCTACTTTCACTGCAGAACTTAAACCAAACCTATCAAACAGCCTAAAGAGTGTGTCTATTCATGGCTGCTGCAACATAATTTAGGTGCCTATTGACAGATTCAGGCAGGTGTTTTTATTCCACACTCCCTTGCCAGGAGCATGCTTTTGAAAGGTTATTATAGCTGTTCTCTGATCGATGCAGAGTGCCATGGGCAATGCAATGATCCAGCTGTATCTCGTCAGCCTCCCCACCCCCCTTCTGATCAGGCTTTTGCCTCCCCCAGCTGGTCAGGAGGTTAAGAAGAGCTGTTATCCATAAATCTACAGTGGATTTTAAAGTCAAGAGTCGCTGTAACATGATATAAGCAAGGGAGTTGATCAACATAAATCCCGGGCTCAGGAGATGTGTGTGTGTGTGTGATTGTTGTTTTCTTTATTCTTATTGGTCCAAAAAAAAGCTGATCCGACAAACCACCAAAACCTCAATAGGCTGTAAATCCTATGTATCACATTTTTTTGCCGCAGTAAAACAGGACATAAGAAATGTGCTGCTGGCAGCAGGGAATCAAAAGTGGAACATGTGAAACTTCAGTTCTGAATGACTGAATATCCTCATTTTCAGAAAAAGCGCAGATGTTGTGCATCAGCTATTTTCCCTCTTACTCCCCCAAAAGCCATATTCTCTTGGCATGTAGGTGTGCAGATCCTCACTCATTCAATACATCAAATCTGAGCTTTGCATTGGCAACAATCACCCACATCTACACCACTGCTGTCAGCACACATCGGCCCTTTTACTGGCCTAATGTGTGTGCTGATAGTTAAAAATGTTCAGGGCTGCTGAGAACTGATGAGGTATCAGCCTGTAACAGCCACAGCCACATTATTGTAATTATGATAAATCTCCAATCTGAAATACCTGCTTGTTTATGCAGCTGATGAATGAGTTGGCCTTAATTACTTATTGAAATAGAGTGTTTTTTGGCATGTTTTAATACTGCAAAGAGCCACTGCAGACATGAAAAAGCTTGATAAATATACTTGATGCAAAATGGCAACCACGATAGGGGGTGAATTTCCAAGCAGGAAAACTGCTTTTCATTTATATTACCTGTCCAAAAACACAATCCATGTTATAAATCTGTTGGGTCATAAGACGTATTTTCTTAGACTGACAAAATGAACAGTTCTCCCATCTCCATTTGCCTCTCCAAGACAGCAAAACAACAATTTCTGCAGACCTGGCTCGCAGGTTAAAGAAATCTCTAGTAATGTGTTTACAATAGCTGGCAAGAAAGTACAAAGCCACAATCCAAACACTTATTACCATCTGGGACCTATGTAGGGTCAATTACAATACATGAAAGTCAAACTGTGCTTTATCGTGCTGCACAAAGCTATAATGGTAAACAACATTTGGAGGAAAAACCAATCACACTCAAAAGTTAATACGAAAAAAGTATAAAGAAACTGCTAAAGTGGTAGATAGTGGCATTAAATCGTGCTGAAGCACACCTTGTGTGATGTTCATGGGCGTGTGTTTGCTGGAATGGACAAAGGCACATTAAGGAGACACATTAAATAAACGTAATGTAGCTGAAAT
The DNA here is from genome assembly GCA_903364295.1 of Serranus cabrilla. Taxonomy (NCBI): domain Eukaryota; kingdom Metazoa; phylum Chordata; class Actinopteri; order Perciformes; family Serranidae; genus Serranus; species Serranus cabrilla. The sequence continues at coordinate 129,757 of CAFUXE010000169.1, read as the reverse complement.
CCAGCTCAAACACTCTTCTTCCTGTCGTACATCTATAAACGTGCTCTGCATACCTGGAAACAGTCCAAGTGGCAAAAACTGGGCCTGAAGAGTCAAGCCAGTGTGGAAGCGTCTTAAAGCTGCATTCTTTCTAATGGCCAGCAGGGGGCGACTCCACTGGTTGCATAAAGAAGTTTGTTTGCATGTAAGGAAAACGACCCTACTTCTCATTTGATTTATAATCTCAGTAAACATTCTCATAATTAGATTATGACCTTAATAGTTAGTTTCAAGTTTTCATGAACGCAGCATGAGGTTTGTTTTGTAATTAATGATTCCATTTGGAGAATAATATTTGATAAAGCACAGTGTGGTTTAGGCTGTGGCAAAACTTATGGATTGACAAGTCGCTGTGTTTTTGTCTTTGAACTTGGATTTAAAGACTCAGCTGTTTTGGAAAATTACTAAACAAGCTAGCTAGTAATAGCGTTACCTGATTGAGGAATTCAATTAATTTTGCACACGGCCAACACATGTCGGCACAAATTTAAAAATATCTTTCTACAATGGGTAATTCACATGCTAGCTAGCTAACTCACTACATGGCACATTTTTTATCTGTAAATGACACGGTTAATACAACCTGAGCAAATAAGCCCACCCATTAATTCAGATAAATTCACATTCATTCCTATGAAAGAGTCCCACCTTGTATATTCCAGAGATACCCTAGGACTGACCCAGTGTTGAGGTCAGTGGCATCATTGCAGTATTTCTTAAAAACCTTCTGCCAGTGTTGGTGGCACTTGTTTCAAATGTGCTGATGCTCTTCCCTCACATCCTGATATATGTGTGGAGTTAAATCTTGCAGGCAAAAGCATTAATTTCTAAAACACTCTAAAGGAAGGCGAGATACTCGGGCTAGCCCACGGGTAGCTCTAAGTGACTATATCCGAGGCTTCAGGGCAAAGCTGCAGCTTGTGCATGTGTGAGGGCAGATATTACGCAGCAGCACTGATTGGACATTTCCCTCTTACAGAGACAGCAACAAGAAGGCCCAACAGTACTTAAAGATGCCTGATTGCACACAGACAACAGGCTATTGGAATGGATCGATCAAGTGCAGCTGGAACAAATCATACAGCCAAACCGCCTCTAATCCTCTCCTCCTCTCTCTGCAGCCATTCATGCCTTTTAACTCCCACTCTCTCATTTCCCTCTCTTTGGTCATTTGTCCCCTAAAACAGTGTCCTCTTCTTGTTAAACCAGTTCTACCATGTCTCACACACGGAATCCACCTGCTCTTTTTCAACCCACCTCACCCATTTTTCTGTATGCATTATCTCCTCCCTGCTGCAAATTAATTCTCATTTCATTTTAATAAGATAGATTAAGGGGAAATATATATGAGGATGGAATCTAGGACAAGACCTCTCTGATAAAGTTACGGTAATAATATGCAGTATCACACTCATATAGTGCCGGCGCCGGAGACATTATCCACGATCACTCTCTCCATGCTAATGGAGTCATTGATGGATGTTCCCAGCGAGCACGGAGCAAGCCTCAGCTGTCGCAGATGACCAGAGCATATTAGACATTTGTCATTCCTTTTGATTTGTTTCTCTTCATGACACGCTACAGGTATTGAGTTTTGAGGTCTCTCATTACCAACACTGTTTATCTCTCATCCCCCCACCCTCCCTTGTCTGCAGAAGACTTAATGAATATCCCGATTGACAGCGTCTGGGCAGTAATTAGTGTAATAGTGTAGCCTCACCCTCTGTGAAGGTTATTCCTGAAAGGGATATGTGTTATGAAATCACAAACCTTCCTCTGTCTCGGCCTCATGTCAACCTGCCAATTTGTAAGTTATCGGAATCTTAGCTGCCATTTCCGATTCTTCACAGCCAAGAAACAACTTTTTCCAGTTGTCAATTTATTTATCTATTCAGGGAAATACTAGCCAGGAAGTTACACCGGCGGAAGAAAGTACTTTGAGTTCACAATTTAGCAATTTTAGTTTTACCTGCCATTAATTAAAATAACACTTATCATTGGCTCGTTATAATAAGTCAGTGCCCTCGGTTAATTACTTTGTGTGAATCATCTTTGCAGAGGTTGTGTAAGTTAATTATTTTTCCTGTAGTTGTCCTAAAACATGTGGTTCATTTTTCTCATCAACAAAGTTTTTGATTGATTTGTTTTTTGACATCATTGCCATACAGCTTCCTGCAACTAATTAAATCAAAGTAAAATGCACATAGGAAGATCAAGTATAATGATTCCTCTAGAAAGTTTGACAGATGGGATCCATATTAAATGTATAGTTCATTTTGGGACATATGCGTATTGATTTCGACTTCATAGTGCACTAGCTGTGTGTGTTTTCAAAGTTTAAAAGCACCTCTTACTTTGTCCTAATTAACAACTTATATCTTGTTTCTTTCATCCTTGCAGTGCAGTTTTGGGGAACATAACTTCTTTCAATCTGTTATCTACACCAAGCTAATCATCTGTTGGCTCTGGCTTCATGTTATGTGTACAGATATGAGAAGTGGTATCAACAACAAAAAAGCGAATGTAAGTGAGCTAATTTCCCAGCTCTTAACTTAGTGAATGTGTGCAGCTATTAAATGCATATTTTATATATTAAACATTATACATTATGTAAATACATTATTTTGTGCACCAGTACTTTATTACATCACAAATTTCCCAGTCTGTACAGCTTCATCATAAAGAGGTAAAAGTCTGAAGCATTCAAACATATTGAATGCTGCTGGATTTACTTATTCTACTAAAACTAAAGTATGCAATTATTTTTGACCATCTGCACATTAAAACAGCACAAAGAGAAGATAAATCAATTTTGCAAAAGAACTCTCATCTTGAAACAAGATGGAAACAAGGCTGCAGCTGTGTCACAGAGTACAAATACACTGGAAGCCTAGAAACCTGTTGGGACATAATGAGATTCGAGCATAATTTCATATTTTTTCTGTCTGTTTCTGAAGTTTTGTTAGTGAAATATGGGTGGATGTGTTGTTGTTATGACAGATCCTTCTATCTCCTGTTCTCTAGCATCTGACACTCCGGCCCTTTTCTCCCATTGTCAATGCTCTGTGGAAAAGTGATGTGACAGAATGTAAATGCCATTACAGTCACTGGACAGAGACGCAGCAGAACCATAAATCACTTTGCTGCACTGCATTACTAACACCTGCCTGCACACACATGCACATACACACACAAAAAAAATCAGACCCTCTGTCTTTTAAGTGAATCAGTGTTGAGTAACCGGTGATTATTTCACATTAGGAGACATACAGGATTAACTGCCATTAGCTAGAGAGCACTGTCTCCCTCACTCTGCGAAGCCAATTGTCGCCAGTTTTAACACCGTACCTTATGCGCTCATTTCCACCCGGCAGCAGAGGAATCATCTTTCACAGCAGAGAGCAGAGCACCAATAAATGGCTTAAATTAAAGTCAAGCAGACAAGAGCAGAGAGGTTTGAATGTGCTAAAAAATTTTCCACTGTGGAGTTTATACCATGCCATTATGCATACCGAGCCACCGTAAAAAATATCCCATATGGGCTTTGAAGTCTTGTCACCATGCAAAAACTCAACCTGTGTGCAGGGATTTTTATTCCTGCATTACTTATGACTGATAAATCCATAGTAAAGCAATCAGCAAATAATGCATGATGTTGCTTTTTCAAAGTGCTTTATAACCTATTAGCTTCGGCCTGAACATCATTTCATAGGTCAACCGCAAGGTGAAGTTATTGAGTCAACATTCAAGCCTGACAGATGGAGCGGTGTAATAATTGAATTGTAATACTCGAATGTCTTCTACCAGCTGGATTTATTCATTTTTCACATCTGCAGATGTTGCCGGTTTAAGGTTAATGAGTTTTGTATCTCTCAGTTAAATTTCTCCATTGAACAACATTTTTCCTGATATTACTGATATTTTCTCATTTATTAGCACCATCACTCAAGATTTTTTGATTTATTGACGCAAATGTCAATACTGCTAGTCCTTGAAATTAGTTAAAGATTGATTTGTCTCTATAAACGGATATCAACTGGACAAGATTTAGGTTATCTGCAGCATTCTGGTGTCCGTTTGTAGTGGGATTTCATTTCATGCTGGTAAAGAATCCCATGTGGAGAGCAAGAGAGGACCAAATATTGCCCCCAGATGCTAAGTAATCATCAGCTGTTCAGTCTACCACTTTGGTCCAAGCTGAAATATCCCCATCAGTACTGGATGGATTGCTATGACCTTTTCTACAGTCATTCATGGTCCCCAGAGGATAAAAACTAAGCTCAAAGTGCTGCTGTTCCTGCTTACAGCCTCACAAAGCCACATAAGAAACTGTCCCTTGGTGTGAGACTCGTGTAATCTAATGGCTGGAAAAGCAGGGGAAGCAGAAGACATTTCCACAAACAATTTCCACAAAGAATCATGTAATACTGTGGTATCGATCAGCCAGTCCAAGATTACCACTTCGCCATGCCTCTACCCTTGCAGAGCTGCAGATCAATAGCGCTGAGGAACCAGATAAAGATAGCCCAGACTATCACATTGCCGAACTGAGCACAGACTAAAAATGTTGGGAGGAAATAGCAACAGGGCATTCCCTGTGGCTGAAATAAAAGAAAAAGAGACCTAATCCTCCACTGAGCCACAAAAGACAACAGATTTGGAGCAGTCTATCCAAAAGTCGTTGGATCTTGTTATAAAAGAAATGTCAGCACGTAGCAGACTTATCATGTTTGTTTTAAACTACTAATAAGGTCCTTTTAAAGGAAGTGTATTTTTTATCTTCTCATAAATTACATAATCCATAAATCATTCTATTACAAAAACATAAGCTGCTTTGTGGTAGCAGGAAAACCTTGAAATACAAATGGCTTTAAAGTTTAAAAGGATGGCAAACTATAAGAAATATAGATATATATTCCTCTCATTAGATGTAAATCTTGTGTGGAGGACCCAGGCCTTTTTATCTCATTTTATGTAGAACAATTGAGAAGAGACACTTGAACAAATGCAACCTCTCAAATCTCTAAGAGGTGTAAAAAAGAAATAAATACAAAAGGCATGATCATTGCAAACCTTTTGAAGTACTGGATTTCCTGTACCCAAAAGCGAATTATATTAAGACAACAAACCAGCTCCTTCGCGTTGAAAGGGGCCAGGTGAGGCGGTTCAGTCTTCTGATTAGGATGCCTCCTGGGTGCCTCCCATTAGAGGTTTTCCTGTGATTGGGCAACTGGTAAGAAATCCAGACCAAGAAGACGCTGGAGAGATTAGATATTTCATCTGGCACTGGGAGCACCTCGGGGTCCTCTAGGAAGAGATGGAAAACATTGCAAAACCTTGCTTAGCCGCTGTTCCTTGGAGACTCAACCCAGAATAAGGGAGATAAATGGAAAGATGGATGCAAAGTAAAAATTTTACAACATCCTTCCTCCAACCTCAACACAATCTTACGGAATCTGTCAAATGTGCCTAGGAGCCTTTGAAGCCTCATGTAATTAGACCTGGAATCTGATTTGAGTGGACTGGTTCTAGCTGGTCCATCCTTGGCTCTGGGACAGAGCATCAGGTTCATGCCGGGTTATATCGAGACTTTCCCAGGTCTCCGAAGAGTTCCTCTCAGGGAGTGAACTGCTGAGTGATGAATAAAAGCAGGAGCATGATTCGCAGTCAGTGCTGTTTTCATGGCTCAGATGAAAACGATAAGGTAGAGCAGCTTTGAGAAAATCTCATCATTAGTCCTCTCACAGGCCAGGATTTAATTATCTACACATCCAAATCGTCCGCTTCCCCCTTCTCAGCAGATTACTCTGCTCCTGGAGGATAATAACCATGATGCCTTTCGCCTCTTTCCTTGCCTGCATGGTAAAACAGTAAAATATGGATGTTAATGTGTGTGTGTGGCTACCATACACACTAGTCTTGGTTCATTTTCCTTGATAGGGGGATGGTCGGATTGGTTAGGTGATGAATAGGTGTGTGTCTCGCTCGCGTGTCTGTGCATGGGCTTCGTGCGTGTTTGAGTGTGTTGGGAAGCCCTAGAAATAGGTTCATGTAAAATTAATTTTCAGACGCAAAGTTGACCCAGATGTGGAGGAATCTCATTGTGCCTAACGACATCAAATGGATCCCATGACAAAGACAGAGTGTAACAGTGACAAGAAGAACTAAACAAGGCTTGCTGATTAAGAGCTTACAAAAAAAGGAGGACAAGAAAAAAACAGCGGGAGGGAGAGGGGAGTATCAGTGATGAGCTGAAGTGAGACGAAGAAGAAAGTGAAGACAGAGAGGAGAGCTTATACCTCCTCAGAGAGCATTGTAATGCAGCTGCTTTATGTCTTAATGTTGATCACTCTGATTCTGGTGGGACCTCATTAGCTCAAGGCAGAGAACTGTGTTCAGCCATCTATTGCCTTACTGGGAGATAGTGTAAGAACATTAGCTCATGGCTACAACTACAAATGTTAAGTTGCCTTTACCAGCGGTCTTGTTAACCTCTGAAGTCTATTTCTACTCTTCCCATTGGGAAGAGTCATTCTTACAGGACAGTTACCTTTTCTTGCAACTCGGGCCTTTTATTCACAATTCTGGCCTTGATTTCTATCGGATGTGATGTAATTATCTCTGCCAAGACGGTTATGTTTTCTGTTTGTTTATCAGCAGTATTATGGAAACTGCTGAGTCAATTTCCATGAAGTTTGGTAGAAGAGAGTTGCATGGGCCAAGGGAACACCCATTCAATTTTGGGGTGGATCCGAATTAGTTGGAGGATTCTTCTTAATTTTCATCAACATTAGGAGGGTGTTTGGCTGCGGTGGAATAAATGGCATACATCTTAAAATCCAGCAAATGGTATTAAAGGCCAATATTTACAAAACCTTGCCATCTGTAGTAATTTGATTCAATTCGAGTTCATATCACAATCCAATTTAGTGGAAGGGTGTTGCATGGGCCAAGGAAGCACCCATTACATTTTGGAGCGGATCCGAATTAGCTGGCGGATACGCTAATTAGTCTTTATTTTTATTAACATTATGAGAAAAAGTATTTTGCCTTGGCGGCTTTAATGCTAAAATCCAGTAGGTGGTATAAAAGTTAAATAGTGACAAAAAAAACTTGTGGACACGATACAACAATGCTCATCTCAAAGAACTTGAACATAGCTAGCCTGGCGAATGAAATGTAAACACTTATCGTGCAACTAATTCTACTCTTACTTCCATATGTGAATTGTCTGCAGTAAACTCCAACAGACATATAAAGGGAAATTGTTTGAACTTTAAGCTTTGCCAAGCATGAAATAACAATGAAGTCTGAGTTTGGCCTTGGCGGAGGACAGCGATCTCCAAGTGCCCTTAAAGTTGTTCAGTTGTTATTGTTGTATGGTTTGTTAAGCAGGTAATATCCCTAGCCTGGAAACCAGATGAATCTGCCGGGCTCATTTTCATTTGCTCTGGCAGATGAGTCGGGTCACTGGTCACCCATTCAGACTGATTTCCAGCCACTGTGGCCCCGCCGGGCCAATCAGCAGGTTTGATAGGATGACAGAGGTTCAGCGCAACTCACAAAACTCCAATCAAACTGTCAAACTATGTCGCACTGATCAAATATGAATCAAGATTCTGTTACTGTGGTGCCGCTACCAGGCTATAATATCCCAAAAGCCAAGCAGACACTGTGCATATTATGCATGGTCTATCTTGTTGCCCTTGCTGATCTTAAAATCAGGCATTTGATATTAAATATGAGGAGGGTAGAGCAATTATAAAACATAAAAAAAATAAATAAACATTGACACTGCACATACACTTATTTGTTCCCAACTGGTAATCTAACCTTGGGGGCTCCAAATCCTGATTATTTACCCGTTAAATCAGTGATATGTGGTTATCGGCTTGTAGGCTGTCTGTTCTGTTTGAGCAGCTCTGTAATCCGATTCCCCTCATGGTGTCTGTAAAAAGATCTGTTATCGCTGTACTGAACATGTTTATACACTTTTTTTAGTAGATTTTACATGTTGTGCTCTACGCAGCCTTGACTAAGACTGTTCTGGGATAGAAGTTTAACTGAACTCAGAACAGACCATATTGTGTGCATCTTCCCAGCCATCTGCCTGTCCATGTTCCTTTTTTCCCCCCACTTGATTTCCATTCAAAGTGGGATTGTACTAAGTCATGCTGCGTTTCTTTTTTGTCAACATTTTTGAGGATCTTGTTTGATAAGTCCATCAGGGGTTTTGTTCACTGTGAGCACCCATGTGGACTGATTACATATTAATCAAAGCATTAAGTTTGAGCCAAGGAAGTGTATATTTTGGCCATGAAAAAAGGGGAATTTCACAGAACTTACAAGACTAATAAAGGCGAGAAGTGGTCCAATGGGGCAAGAACTACTCAGATCAGACATGTTGTAAAAAGCAAAAATGAATTATCTCATTATAAACCACTTTATATAGGGGTAAAACAGAAAGTATAGAAAAAATATGTTCACACACAAGAAAGACGCTCTAGAATGGTACATCAAACGACTAGATCTAATAATCCTTGACATCTGCGTACTACTTACGCACACAGACAGCCGTGTCTGATCGCAGGCTGATTGTCAGTAGAGATTCAGGTATCAAAGCTTGTCGCACATCTATTTCCTCTATGTCTGTCATCACTCATCTGACCCCCGCTTCATTGGAAGCCAAGCAACATGATATCTTGTCTCGGAGACCGCTTCTCTCAATGAAATCAATGATGGAGCAGAGTGACTGACTGCTGGATTGTGGTCCAAATGGAGATCACTGATACGCTGAAAAGCCAGCTTGAGGCTACGAGCTGGATGGTTATGACTCAATCGTTTTATCATCTTACTATCATTCTCATGCAGAGCTTTATAGAGCAGGAGATCTGAAAGGAATACGGATTTGACCTTGACAGCTATTTGCAAATGTCAGGGTTTTTTGTTGTTGTTTTAGTGCTGTACAGGGCCTTCAATAACGATATATGCAGAGAGTTGAGGCCAAGCACAAATCAAACTTTTACTTGCAGTTTGTTGTGGGGCTTTTTCATTGCAAATGTCTGCACAAGGCGTAAGTCACACCACCTTTCCAGGGAGAGTTCAACATTTTTATGAAATGTGCTTATTTGCTTTCTTGGCAAGAGTTAGATGATGAGATTGATACCGCCGTCAACCTGGAGCCAGCAGGAAATTTGCTTAGCTTAACATACAGACTGGAAGCAAGGGTACATTAGGAAACAGCTAGCCTAGTCTCTGGGCTCAGTTCACAGATATAATGTGTAATCGGATAGCTTTATGATGTGCTAGGCTAGCTTTTTACCCTCTTCTTCCAGCTTTTATGCTAAGCTAACTGCATGCTTGATCTCGTATATTAAGCACACAAATGGAAGAGTGATATGCATGTTTTCATCTAACTCTCACCAACTGACTTATTTCTTATTGTAATATACCAATATTTTAACATATGGCGCTATTGCAAACTCTCCTCTGGTGAATATCTTCCTCCCTGCTTCTTATTTTTTCTTCACCTGTCTAGTCTATTGTCGTCCTCTCCATCTTTTCCCCTCCCTTCCCCCTTTTTTCTCACTCCCTTTGTGTTTTTTTCCCAGAGGGGTAGCCCGGTGGATTCATGCGAGACTCTTGTCATTGCGCCAGTGAAGCTGCTGCCGTACACAGATATGCTGAAGGTCGTCTGAGGGTGGCTTTAGGTGCAGAGACCAGTTGAGGCCAGACAAAGATTCACTAATGTACTACTCTCAGTAAAACCCCATAAGCTGCCCACTGGAGACACACACACATGAGCTTTCTCACGTCCCTCGACATGCCACCCCAACCAATTTCAGCCCTTATCGCAGTGTGGTGAAGGAGAGGATCAAAGACACAAACACAGCCAACCTCTTGCAGGCACACACACACAGTAACCTGATACAGGCCTCTGTTGTGATACATTTTGTCCGAGTCATGTGAGGTCAGCCATAGTTCCCCGTTCTGTGATGAGGGCGGCAGTATTGGACAGTTTGCAGCTCAATGTGACCTGCTGTGCAGTAAACATTTATTGAGCCCTGTCCCACTTCATTTATCTTTATGTGTACCTCGGCGTATTTAATAACGTCAAAGTAAAAACTGGAGAAGTGGCAGATTGATGTTGTAGGTGATGTGGAAATTTTGACCTTATATGGTATTCTGTCCGTGGCCAGACTTTATATAGAAGGTGATATTGTACACATTTGCAAGGCCTATTGCTACAATAACACCCACATAAATCTACAAAGTCTGTGGGGATTCTTCCTTGGTGGATTTCATTTTAGTTTGATTTATTTACTAAAATTTCTCATTCCTCAGCAAGAATACCAAACAGCCTGGAGCTTTTCATCTTCTTGCATCTATGCTGTTGGACCCATTGCTTGCAAACGAGTCTGACAGCCTGCTGTGAATGCCTCAGGAGGCCAGGTGGTCAGTGTGCCTCGGACATACTTAAGCTCTCAATATGATGATCACAATAACACGAAACCCATCAGCCATCAGACTGACAACAATCTAGCTTCCAGGGACAACAGTCAATATTTTGGGGATGCTGGTGTAGCCATCAGAAATCCAGATAATGAAAAAAGGAAGTTCAGGCCAAGATTTTAGATTCTGTGCAACGATCACTGCAATGATCAGCTTGAGAAGCAAGATGATGCTGGTGTTTCAGGTCCTGATGGAATTTCGGCTACTAGATATCTGCATGTGATTGCAGATAAAATCAAAAATGCAAAACTTTGTCTAATGGTTGCTGAAATAGTTCCAAGATTGCATTCAGGCCAATGTATTCTGCCTCTTTTTCTCTCCTCATGGACTATTTACCTGCATGCAACCAAAGCACGTTTAAACGTGATTGTTCAATACAATTTGGACTACAAACGGAACCCAGGACGCTTCCGGTACCAAACCCTTGTCCCATTCCCTGCAGGCTCTGCATTCTTATCCAGATATCTGTTCCTATGGATGCATGGAGATTACGACTATCAGCCTCTATCTTAAAATGCTAATGCTGAAAATGTCAAATGTGTGTTGTCATCCCAAGATGTTCCAAAATACCTGAAGCATAACGTTACACAGATAGGTAACTGAAACACTAATCCTCATTACAAATTGCTGTAGAGAAGAGCAGACCTGAGATGATTAGTACGTTGACTTTGCACAGGGGAAGCTGAGAAAGTGGAAGCAGTGTGATTTCATTGTTATTTGCATTGTCTGTTCGCCTTTTATTGGATATGGCAGAAAAAACCCCAAACATCTGTTCCTTCAAAGGCACCACCTGAACATTGCTCTGGTGTGTTTTGGCTCGAAATATATATCACTGCAGACATCATCTACATAATCACATATCCACTCTCTAGTTAGTAGCAAAGCCTGTTTCTTTCATTTAGAGCAGTTGATCCATATGCTCGCTTGAGGTGGTTTTTGCCATTGTGGAAAAAGAGTTGATGCTATCGAAGAGGAATGGAAATGCCAATACTGAATCAATCTGATGTAAGAACATTTAACTATTGTGACTGTTGAGCTATATCCGCTGTGAGCATCTGAAAGAACAATGAAAGAACAATTAAAACTTGTTGAACTGAACCAAATTCCTGTAGACTTCTCTTCAGATTTCTTTCATTGAGAAGTTAAATGTTTTTTTATTACCTGCAAAATGAATCAACAGTAAAGTGAAGTATAGATTACGCATTAAAACTGCATTGGTTATTAAAAAATAAAGATTATAGCCGCTTTAAGCGTTCAGTGTGGTGTTGGGAGTTTTACAAAATTCCAGCAAAAGTGTTTATACCTGTTACGAATGGCCACACTCAGAGTTGAAGTGGGAAGCCTGCCGACTCTAGAGAGAGACAAGTGGCAATGAATCGTGGAGATAACAATGCAGCTTTTTTGGACAGTCTGTCTGAAGGCATTCATGCAGTTGTACTAACAAAAAGGGGCATAAGTACAGCATTTGTGTGAAGAATTTTAAAAGGAGAGCACGAGAGAGAAACCCCCTTCCTTACTTTCACACCTTCATACATCTCGTCAATCATGCATTAAGTGGGCATGAATTTAAGAAAAGCCTGTTTTGGAAAGCTGCAAAACTGCAGATTCTTCACCCTCAAATTAGCTGTTGGAAAGAGGAGGGTGCCATTAGATAATTTGAGGCACAGCAGGAAATCAGTGGACGGCCAGGGAAAGATCAAGAAAGCCAGTCACGGACCAAAATTCCATATTTAGGTCACTGATAAATAACTCAACCATCTCCATGACAACTGAGCACACTCCATGACAACTGAGCACTCTCCATCCGAGCTGAAAAGATGCATCTGAAAGATTTGGACAAAGCGAGTAAATTGTGTTTGGGATTAGTGGTGTTTTTTTGTCAAATGTCTATTTCCAAGGTCAGATTGAACCTTCTGGGCACACTTATTTTTTTGTAAGCATATAAAGGCTTTTATAATGTCAGATGGGTTGATGGATGGATGGATGGATGAGTGTCACTGCATATAGCCAGTTTTTAGAATCCCGTATCCATTTTTTGGCATGAGTGCTGTGAATGCACCACCTTGCATTTCATTTCTGGTCAATGAAACAGATTCTTTTGAATATTTACTTATCTTATTGGTATAATGTCATCAGCGCTGTTGGCTTTTCTCTTGATAAGGGCGCTAATGAGCGAACTGCCTGCATTGCTGTCTGACTGCCAGAGACGGGACTGTTCAGAAGCTGAGCTGAATAGAGAGTAAACACTTCCAAATAAGTGCTTCAAATAAGAGGTCTTTGAACCCACAGTCACATCCTGAAACTAAATACGCTATGGAACCGTAGCATTCAGTTGTGTCATTTGTTCTCATTTTCATCATTAACTGACAATGTGTGTGTGTTTTCCTGGGAAACACACACAGTGCGTATTCATCTCTGTTCTGCCTTGCACAGTAGTGGGAACTTACACCAAGGCCAGCTCTCACACTTGAAAAAGATGCAACTTCAGTGAGGAAAATAAAACAGAATCTGACACCTCGTCTGTTAGGTGCGACTGCAAGAGGTGTGTAAAAATGCGAGTTTCACCCTGAGTTGTGAAAATATGTGTCTATAGATGGATGAGTCACTGCTAAGGAGACAGACAGAGGAAGAAGAGAAAAGAGCAAATAGAGAGTAAGACATTTTGTGTGTTTGTCTTAAAGTGAGTCTTTTCAGCTGCTGAACCAGCTCCACCGGGGCTTTGACTCTGACATTTTTGTTATACATGATGCACACTCAGGTGGTGCAAATGAGCCGGGATGTGATAAGCACAAACACTTTAAGGGAGCATCAACCCCCGAGTACACATTGAAGCTTTGTGATCATCAATCAAAACAGACATTTTGCTCTGCCATCCTGTCAGACTCCCTCTATAAACTCATTACCAGGGGTCCATATCTTCCTCTCAGTGTGCATCTCGATACACAATCGGATCCGAAAACAATACAGATAAGTTTGTGAGGGTACAAAACATTGTGGCTCAAAGCCAATTTATACAATTTGGTTCAGCTGCAAGTACAATTTGACAGTGTGACAAAAACAATATTTTCAGATGTACTTGCATGGCATTTGACATGAAAACTGAGAAAAAAAATCTTATTTAGCCACACTAACATTGACAAAGGAAGCAATGATCCACTTGAATATTAAAAATAAAATCTTGCGGATTTTATTTGTTGAACTGTTGTTTACCTCAGTTCCCAATTAGTGTCACTATCTTTCATTACGCCTAACCAGGAACTTTTTTGCCCTAATCTTGGAGAACATGTTTTGAAGCCTAAACCTAACAAAACTGCAGCCTTTTAAGTAAAACGTAACCGTTTAGTGTTCAGCAACCGGAGAATGAATAGGCTGATAACAACCTTCTCAACTTACTAGTAGGTGGAGCATTCTGAGGGGAATGATAACCGCTGATTAACATCGTGAAACAGTCATAAAGTTGCTGCTTTTAACACATAACCATTTTATTTTAACATCAGAAAATGCTCATAGTTTTAAAAATTGTTGAACAGAATTACTTGGTTTGGTTTACAGGCACCAAAATTACTTGATTAGGTTCAGAGTTTGTATTTCAGCTCGTAACTGCATAACGTAGTTAAGTACGGAAGTTAACTTACAAGTAAAAAGTAAAATTACAACAACAACTTTTGGTTTCACAGGAGAAACGAACACCATTCCTGTGTTTTTTGTCGCTCTTTATTATACATCACCTAACTTCCTCGTTTCTTTGCTCCTGTAATAATCACTACAGTCACTAGAGGTCGCCACCTCAAAAAAATAAAAATAAAATCAGTATAAATATGTTACACAGATTAATCTGAATTAGTATTTGTAACAAGTATTTATTGCCCAAAACTGTTCATAGCATATTTAATTTTTATCCTAGTGTTTAATTTTTAGCTGCTAATCTTTTAAACAACAAAGTAAATTTTAATGATCCAATTCAGGTTATTTGTTCTCAAGGTTATGTTGTTGTGAAGGCTCTGTCGCGGCTGAACTAATAATTTATGCGGCTGAATAAAAAATGAGCGCGCTGGTTATTCATCCTGTTTGGAGTTTTGCTCTTTATGACAGCAGTACCTGCAGTGTAACGTGTAAGAAATCCCACAGCACAGAGCTGCACGTAATTGGAAATCACACTAGCGGTCCAGCGTGCATCAGTTCGAGTAACAGGGGAGAAGAAAGACAAATACAAGCTATGATTCAGAATCTACGATGGCAAATATTTGTCTCTTTTGGTACTTCTTGCTTCTACAAATTGAATGTTGTGATTGTGTTTGAGAATCTGGATCTCTGTGGATGGAAATCAATGACACAACTCAGCTTGCAGGAGGAGAGCAGCAGTTAGACATGAATCCAAAGTTAAATCTTTCAAGAAGTTGCAACAGTGCACATGCATTATTAAAATCAATTTTGTGCAGTGCACGCATTCACTTGTCTTTTTACATTTATTCAGGTACCCTCTTACATAATTCATGTCTAATTTGTGATTGATTAAGTTCTGTGAAATAATCTGCTACTACAAATACATTACAGCAATTATAATGTTAATTTATGCACATTATAATAGAATGTCTGTGCAATGTAAACATGTTTATTTTTCTGTAATTAGAAATCCTAATTAGAAATATTTTTCCTGGTCCACGTAGAAACGCATTTCTTTTATTCTTATGACCTACTGAACATCCACAGAAGGTAAAATAAACTCTAATCAACCATCTCTGAATAACATTATATACTACCAGTTGGCTTCAGCGAATACACATGAAAGGAAAATTGTGCAATCTGGCATACATTTTCTATCAATTAAATCATATTTCATTTGTATTCCCTCTGAAAGTGCATGCCTGCTCACAGCAACCAAATTATGATTAACGTTTTAATACTTCTGTTAAGACACTTGGTTAAAGAGGCCATAATCAATATTTTAAGAATAGCAATGTATCAGCGGTTAATGTGAGAACATTCCCAATGGCATTGTTTATGACAAATATAAAAAGCTGCAACATGAACTAGAAAAATGCTACCAAGATGGTTATCAATAGTTGCATTTTCATAATGGGTTTCCTTATAGCTTCAATAACAATCCGTAACCATATTAAAATCCATACTGCATTATGCAGCGTGTATTCTGGAAAAATGGACGGATTATGCATACCAAAAAGTGTTTTAATTTAAATGTTGATTGACACTATTGTCCCGCAGGCTCTACAGCTGAAAAAAAGTTTAATTTGCAAATGCTGGTCAGACCAATAATTAAAAATAAAAATAATTAAAACGTCCTTTCTTTGCAAAGTTTAATTGGCAATGACATTCAGAAGTTTTAGTTTGATAATAAGTTGCTGTCTTTTAAAGTGACTTCTAAAACAGAGTTCCATATTTAATGTTATGTATATGACTGTGCATGCGTCCACATGTTCCTCTTCCTGCCCTGCACACCTGATGCTCATCACCTAATCAACAGCAGGTGAGCCTCATTATCTCATCACCAGCCAGTGCATTGAAACCAGTTAGACCCCGCCTCCTCCCAGTATAATGCTACATGTTGAGACAGGGACACTGCATCTACTTCCAACTGTGGAGGTTTAATTAAAAACAAATGTCTGATCAATTTCAATTGATCATGTTTTTCATGTTAAATCTTAACCTGAAACAACCTGATCTCTCAAAATTACTTGGAAAGACCACGTTTGTTTTAACACTGAAGTACGTGCATGTGGCACATAAACAAAGCCAATGTGAAGTCTGTGAAATTCTAAAAATGGCTCACACATGATTATACAGTACATACACATAGTTTGCGGTTGTACAAAAGGCTGCAGTTTCTGTGAATTTAGGCTACGAAACACTGACCTAGATTTAGGGAAAAAAAACTTCCTGTTAAGACGTTATAAAATACTATAAAAATGCCGGAAATGTCTGAAATGAAGCTATGGAAATGACAGAAGATGCCAGAAGTGAAGCAACATAAGTTACGTACGATATGTAAAGAACGCCAAGTTACGCCAAAAGAAACGCAATTCGTTGCGTAAAAAACGTAAGTTACGTATAAGTCGTTTACTTTCGTTTCACAGGGGACATGAACCCTGTTCTCCTGGGTGAAAGTCCGTCGTTGTCACGTAAATATGTGAGATCAGGCTGCCTGAAAAGAAACTAAAGCTAAATGTACCGGAGTGTACAACATTAGCCTCAAAGCCATAAAGTTACATGAAATGGAAATACTGGAGTAAAGTACAGTAAAATTGTACTTAAATACACCATTTCAGTAAATGTACTTCGTTACATTCCACCTCTGGACTCAGTTAAGTTTGACACCATGATCTCCTCTGGGTCTGGAGTCTGTCTGGGTTCTGCCCTCTGCTGTAACACTAAGCTGCAGTTTCAGGCTGCCGTCTTTCATTTGAGCCTCCGTTCGATCCCTCACAGTTGTCACGGCAGAGCAGCTTGATGAGTCTCCTGAGGGTAGAAAAAAAAAACGGAGTCACTGCAGGAAACAGGGTTCAACTAACAGGTTAATCAGCTGATAGACTTTCGTCACAGCAGACAGTTTTCATGTCATAGCAAGAAAACCACATTGTGTAATTAATAACCTAATCATTTGCTTGTTTTATGTAAGATATATCACTAGCATAACTCACTGGACTCAATCAAATCTATTTCAGTATTAAATAATATTTTTTTATATAGGCTATATAATATATTTTTTTAAGATACTCAAAGGTGCTTTACACAACTAATCACACAAACCATCTTGTATTATACATATTTTTCCCACACACTGTTTTACTAATGGGATTATAATGACCATTAGTTAATATGAATTATGAATTTGAGATTACCGACTATAGGTCTGAAATTTCCCCTGAGGATGTGACATTTGCGCCACTTTTAAACGCCTCGCTTGGTGTAAATGAGCCCCAATTAACGGAAAACTGATGTGAAATTTCATTACACACCCTGGGATCCACCACATGCCAACACCTTGGTTATAATGTGTTTGCTTAATGTTGCGTGATCAAATCTGGAGACTGGAATTTATAAGTGGCTAACAGTCTTTTCCGGTCCTAAGAGCGGGTTTTAAATGTGTCCTGTAAATATGAGTGCCAAAAAGACACGTTTTAAGCAATCAATGTGATGCCATTAGGCCGCTCCTCTCTGGATCCGCTTTTGTCTGAGCTGTGACAGATTTTAAACATTTGCATCCAAACTCCCTGACAATCCAGCTTACAAAGACTAAGCAAGTCAAGCTTCACTGCATTGACATGTGGTCACAAGGTTGTGACCTGACATAACTCAATTTTCCACATCGGTCTGAGACTCAACCTCCTGACCTGGACATAAATATTCATGCCCCTCTCCTGGAGTTCAGCTACAAACAGCAGCTCAGTCAAATAAACAAATCTACCCTGATAAGTCTCCTCTTACATCAAAGCCGCTGTTGCCTGAGCCTCTTAAGTTATCGGCACGGCCCACAGTAAAAAGTGATTCCTACACGTTTTTTTCCCCTCACATATATATTTATTTACTTTATCCGTCTCTCTGCTCTTTAGTCGAGACTTATGAAAAATTCATCCTGCATGACTGCTGCTGCAGGGAGGAACAGAAGCTGCAGAGACGACGTCAGAGACATCTTTTCTTTTTTTTTTCTTTTTTTTGCATGAGCTTGCGTGCATGTCGTAGCCACAAAATCTTTCATATTTTATTAGTCTTTGCAAAAATTTATAGAAGCTAAAAAAAGACACATGATCAAAATCCCCCCTGCCTGTCTATCTACTGCAGCATCATTGCATTTTTAAAAACAAGGGATGAATGGTTTTGACACTAATTAACAGCATGTAAAATGTTGTTTGTTGGGTTGCAGAAGTTTGGGTGAGTTATATAAGAGATTTTCTTTAAAAAAATTCATTTTGTATTGTTAAGCAAACCCTAATGTATGATTAAATTGGTTATTATGCTTTTCATAATGTTGAATTCTTGCTTTTTAATGCGTCATTGCAAGAATTACCAGTAATTTCCGAATATGAAGGCCTGCTCCTTTTTGATATTCTTTGACAAAAAAAACTTTACCAAAAAGAGCACTGTCTTTTACTGCATTGTCTGTGGTTGATCAGTTGTGGTGTCTCTTTTAGGAGAATATGAATTTTAAAAAACAGAACTGCTATTTATTTGTTTATTTCTTTGGCCCCAAAATTGCGAGGCAAAAAAACAAACTCTAATCCCATCTGGATTTTTGAAAACTGGAACTGAACCAAAACAGCGAGGGGGGGCAGTGAAACAAGTGTTCATTATTAAATAAGTAAACAAAAGCATGGAATAAATAACCATAAAAATGTGTTTATATTGTGCAAAGTCTGTAAATGAAACAATTTCTGGAAAAATAGAACATTCAGAATGAGTTGACTTTGTTGATGCTGCAGATGATGAAAGGACATAAGAAATTAATCCGTTTTTTATAGTTTGTTTTTATTTCATCATGGCACTTTATTTTTACTAGTGTTATGTTTATTTGATGCCACTTTTATTTCATGTCGACACATTTTATTTTATATCGTCAATTTTCGTGACAATGCTGTCCATATTGCCCTAACTTTTCAGCCAATCACGTTCCACCTGTCACTCAAACGAAAACCCAACAACCTCAGTCATCCTAGATGCTGCTGTTGTAAATCCTCTTTGTTTTGCACCCTTATTCCCCCCTCCCTCCTCTAGTTCCTCCATACTTCCCTGCTTTCTGTGATATGCAGAACTGTGACAGGTATCAAAGCAGAGTACCTTGTCTGAACATGACTATATAGGAAACGTGTCTGATTCAAGTCAGTAAGTGGGTCTGGGATTTGCTGATCTGTCACTCTTCTCTAAAGTCAGAACATGTCTGGCTTGTACCTTTCCCTGCCACAGATTCTCTGTAACTCACTGAAGGGAGTGACAGACATAAAAAATGTGCGAGCTAAAAGCCAGGCAAACATACATCTATCGCAGCAAAAATAAACAAAAGTGCATCGCTTCGACTCTGAGGGAACAGTTATCATAGGGTCATAAAACAGTTTTTGGTGTTCTGGCATTTCCTTCTTATTAACAAGCAATATCTTATTTGTTTGGCCACTTAGTTGCAGTGGAAACAAGTTGTGGACACATGAAACTGCAAATTACTGAGCAAACAGCTGCTTATTCACACATGCAAAACAGTTACAGAGCAAAATTACATGTTTCGTTTATTTGGAGTCGTGTTTTTGACCACTAGATGCATCTATTCACTCTGTTAATTTGCTGTTTTTTGGTTCTACCATCTCCTGAGGGAAATATCTGGCTGTTTAGCTTCTAAATGCTCCACTGTGTTCACCAGCTAGTCACTTTGTCTGTGTGCCAACAAGCTGAAAGTCGCTATAAAGCTCCAAAGCTGCAGATTTTGGTGAGGTTTTGGTTTGTTCATTTGTTTGTCATTGAGATTATGGGATATTACTAGGTAATATGCCCAATTTTAATCAAACTTTGTGGAATAGTGTAGCACAGGCTCAAGAGCAGACTAAAAGACTACCCAACTCAAGACCATCTGAGAAGCACATGAATGCAGCCTGCTAACAAAAGCTAACTCGCTAAATCTCTTTTTGGCCTTTTTAGAGGTCTGTGCTCCCCGAGTGCTATTCATGTTTGGAGTTTTTTAGCCACTGGATGAATCGAAGTCCAATATTCACTCTTGTAGTTGGATGTTTGTTTGGTTCTTCCGCCTCCTGAGGGAAATATCTGGCTGTTTAGCTCCACAATGTTCACCAGCTAGTCACTTTGTCTGTCGCTCTAAAGCTGCAAAGCTGCAGATTTTGGTGAGGTTTTTGTTTCAGCTTGTTTGTTTGTCAGCAGGATTACAGAATATTACTAGCCTGATTTTAATTAAACGTGGTTGAACAGTGTAGCACAGGCCAAGGAAGAACTCACTGCATTTTGGAGGACATCCTAAACATGAGGTGGATGCACAACTTACTTTTTGATTTTGTTAACATTGCAAGATAGGGCATTTGTGATTTAATCATGTGGGGTTGGAATAATCTGAAAGATGAGTTCTCAGTCACATTTCATGGCTCTGCTGATGTGTTTCCACTGTCACAGAGTGGAAATGTTTAAATACAACAAATCTTCTTAGTGGCGTCCATGCTATTTCCAGATTATGACCTTGTGCTCATGAACAGACTAAAATCAGAAGAAGGACTTCCCATTGGGACCATCTGAGAGGCACATGAATGCACCATTGGCCTTGGTGGAGGTCTGTACTCTCCGGGTGCCATTCTAGTTTGGACTTTCAGGCCACTTGATGGATCTAAGTCCAATATTCACTCTCTTAATAGCTGTTTTTGGCTCTACCAACTCCTGGGGGAAATATCTGGCTCTTTAGCTGCTAAATGCTCCACTGTCTTCCCCAGCTCATCTCTTTGTCTGTGTGGCACTGAAGTGAAATGCTATAGAGCCATAAAGCCCCAAAACTGCAAATGTGGATGATCATCATTATGAGCGACGCCCTTCACACTGTCTCACTGTTTTCACTTCAGTAGAAAAGTCAATTCCAGCTTCTTAAAGTACTTTTTGAAATGCACTACTTTTAGTACATTAGCAGTAATGATTTTCCTTTCCTTCCATCAGCTTTGCCCATCTGATTTTGAACATCGTGTCCCTTATTTTTTTTTTTTTTTACCTGCTCACAGATCTTCACTGGGATCACAGATTTAAGTCCAAGCTTTTGCTGCACCACTCAAGGACATTCAGGGATTGTTTCGGAAGCCATTCCAGCATTATCTGGGCTGCGTGTGCTCTGTTGAACAAAGTTTCCGAATGTATCTTTGAATTTGGCTCCGTTCATTGTTTCCTCCATCCCTGCAGTCTCATAGTCCCTGCTGCTAAGAAGTATAGTCACCCCCCATGCTGCCCTCTCTGTAGTTATGAGACAGTTTCAGCTTTACACCAGATGAAGATGATTTACATAACATTTTGTTGCATCTGAATGCATCATCTTTTTCTTCCATCTCTGAGACCTCACAGTGGCATTTGGCAAACTCCAGGTGGGCTCTGCTGCATATGTCTGACTTTCTTTAACACTGTTTATAATAAAGACCTGAGTGACGGAAATGCTGCAGAGATGACTGTCAGGTTTGTTGGTTTTTTTGCAGATTTTCCCACCGCTCTGTAAAAGGGAGAATCTCTGCTCGGCTCTTGGTCACTTCCCTGACCACAGCCTTTCATGTCGTGATTTTGGCCAGATGGTCGGCTCTGCTGTGCAACTGTGGAGCTCACTGTGCTCCTGAGAGTATCCATCTTTGAATTTATGCAGCACATCTAACACATTCTCACTCCCAACTTGTCACATATGGACTCTTGGTCCGGAGCCCTTGGCCTCGACTTTTTAACACACAGGGTTCCCCTTTGACGTCACTTCAACACGTGATCACCATTGGGAATTCAAACTAAATTACATAAATTTATGTTCAGGCAATAACACTACCACAGTAGATAAGGGTTAGGAAAAGATGAGCTGGTCAAAAATATATGTTTGTTAGCAAAGCTTTTACATGAAACTCATAGAACCATCTACTGGGTGAAAGTTTCAGGGGGGAAAGTGTTTATTCAACCCATCCATGCAACCAATCTCCTCTCTTTGAAGACTTACGCTCTTTATACTAATAGCATGTCTATTTTTCATAGCATTAAGACAAACTGTTTATGGGGACAGCCTGGAAAAAGTGACGCCAAGGTTTCCTTACGTGGTGTCTGTATGTGACGAGTTGGAAGTAAGAACGGGATGGTTCATCAAAATAATCTTGGAGCTCAGGAGAGATTTCTTTGGGTTTACATGGCTTTGTTTTCCTTCATGCAGTGGCAGCTATTATAGAGAGCCAGGCACCTCCATGTTCAATGAACAAAAATCCATTCAGCACGGATGAATTGCAATTAAGTTGTAGGAAACGGGATTTATTGGTTCATCTGTGGCAATTGATTGTAATTAACTGCACATTTATTTCCCTGAGAGGTGCTGAAATTAGCAAGTTAAAGTCATATTTGCTGAATATCTTCTTCTCCTTCCTTGTCACGAGTTGTGGTTTTGATTTTCATGGCCGGAGAAAATGTCTGGTAACTTTATCTCTCTGCTCTTTTGATGATGATGTAGTTCTGCCGGCTTCATCAGACTGTAACCTGCAGCATGCCTTCCAGGGGTTGCCAAGTGTGAAGCAAAATCATCTACTGTGGGTCGACCTCTCCTGGTAGAAGCCGTCCCAAGTGAAGCGTATCGAGTATCTTGTTGATGAGCGTAGGGTCATCAGTGTGGGATTTATGTGGGCATTGAACGGGAATTTCACAGCGAAGAAGGTAAAAATCTCTCTGCGTGCTGATCTATGAGGTACTTCAAGGGACTCGCCATTAACTAAATGGCATCAGTCTTCATGGATCCGGCTCATATTTTCAGATTCTCATTCAATAATCTTTTGAAGTATGTTCTGAATGACACGGCGTGATGTATGAGAGAGCGAGAAAGCGAGCGAGTCTAGTGACTGTGGAGGGAAAACCTCCGAGGCAGCTCTGCTTGCTGTTTCTTGGACTTCAAACAGCCCCGGTTTATCTTTGATGCATGTTTGAGGTCACTGCCTTGCCGGGAGAAGAATCCTCTCCAGCACAACTTTAAGGCACAAGGGTTAGAATTCCTCTGCAGAGAACAGCAAACTTGTCTTTGTCAAATATGTAGTTGATCCTGAGCTACACAAAACACTGTCACACATGAATATTTCCATCATGAATAAATGCACTCAGCTTTCCCCTATACGCTAAAACTCACTTTTATGAGTATGCAACAGCACTTTATTGTATTCTAACCTGAAAAGAATACACATTGTAACTAGTCTGATGAACACATTTAGTTCACTACATATTTCTTAATCATTCTGTTATATATTTTATTTCTCACTTTTTCTATGCAGTTGAATGAACGTTGGATGATGATAAAGATAATGTACAGTTGCTTTATATACTTGGTGGCTCCATGTTTCCATGGTCTTGATGTAGAAATCTCTTGTCTACAAACTAAAAACCATATACAGAATGAGCTACAGGATATATATCTCTGCATTTTATGTGTCAAATTCTATAAAAATGACTTAAAGCCCATGAGGTCATAGCAGACACGTAACCTAACCCAACCACTCCCTCTCCTTCCATCAGTATTGCCACTGTTGTTCTATCCCATGAGGAGTTTTGTCTCTGAAATTTCCACAAGAAAGAGACATGTGATCAAAGGAGTGGCAGAGAACAAATGCGTCCAAAATAACCCTGAGTTTTCTCACTTGTTTTCTATCGGAAAAGGCACTACCGAGCAGTGAAAAGGTTGCTTTTTTTGGATGAGGTGACATGTCTGAGGATAGCATCACACCTTTAAGGTGAGCCTATCAGCTACTTGGAACAGGCTTCCTAACAGACTGGCTCCCCTGGGGGCTTCTGCTCCAGTCTCAGGGTTGTGAGTGTGAGTCATATTCTTCCTGAGATCTCACTGGTGTAGCACCCAGAATGGGACCAGGTACGGATTTAGAAAGAGAAATAACGCCTATAACACAAACATATGTGGAAACAGCACCAGAAAGAGAGAAATTTACGGTTACAAATTGAACAGAGCAGACGGAGAAATATGGCCGCACTGTATCTCTGAGCATTTGCATGTTGACCAATGATTGTGTACCACAGTCTTTACTCAAATAATAAAAAAATCAGTCTTAGTTTTGTCATTTCAGTTGCATTATTACCTTGGAGTGATGTATAAACTCAAAGGAAATGAGGACAGGCAAATATTTTCAGGAAACAGTGTGTTTTTATGCATTTTCAGGGGGAGGAAAGTATCTTTTTATGTATCTGCAACACTTTATTTAGATGATTATTTTCTCAACAAATCCAATGAAAAGACCAAAATCAACACTGCTCGTTCAACTCTCAGAGCTTTCTGAATTCCCTACCTCTGGTACTCACGGGCCCCAAGCCAATTTCATCCTACTGATGATGTAAATCTATACAAGTCAAATATATAGTTTCTTTTCATATATAGTTTAATTTTTAAAAATCATTTCAGCTCCTAAATCAACTGGGCACTGTAGCTTCTGAGGAAAAGTTGCCAAAACAGGAGGAAGTAGTGCATTTCATATGGACTATTTTCAGTGGTGGATGAATCAGCCACTTTTCCACTATTGTGCCAAAAGAGGACAAGCTGGTGCGTGACAAAGCCAGTTTTGTTTACATTGTCACTTGTGGTCGTGGGTTGTGCCTCAGGGGGCGGGGACTATGTCTGGGCATGTTTCCAGGTGCTAATGGGCCACTGATTACCCATAGGCTAAGCAGGGCGAACCACGGCCTGAGGCAGGTAAACCATCTCTCACAATCCAATTCTGTTTGTCTGGTCCTAATCGGAGTGAAATTGATCCTTTTTGTTTTTGTATTGAGCCTGGTTTGCTTTCACATTGCAGAAATGTGAGCAGGCCAAATTTTGTTTTTTAAAAGAGAGGGGAGACAGGTGCCGCTAAAGTTCATTTTCCATGAACCCAGCTTTATCACTAAAGAATAATGGACAACAGCATTGGTTAAACGAGGACACAATATTTAATAAAATGAATAACTGAGATTATTTTACATGTGCATTGCATTAAACCTCCACTCTAAACATATTTTGATACTATTGCACCAACTTGATAAATCTGATATCAGCAAAAGTATTCTTATTAATATTCAACTCTTTATTTCAACCATATTGCCCAGTCTCATCTGGATGTATATATCTATCTGTCATCTGAGAGAAAATCCCACATTTTCTGTTGCAATATCTCTGTAGTGGAAACTGCTTAAAACTCAGCAGCTCCTGGGACTTGTTCCTCTGGGATGCTGCGCGTTGAAGTGTGGATAGTGTTCATGTTGGGTTACTACAGTTCATGTAAAAAGGGCTAAAAAGCTGAGGCCCACTGCAGCGGGGCAGCACTCTGGTCCAATAGTGAAAGAGGAAGAGATTCAACGAGCAGCGCCTGGCACGTAGACAGTGGGACAGATGGCCATGAGGGTCCATATGGGGTGGAGAGTGTGTCCAAGCGTTCCAAGCCTTGTGTATCTACATGAACGGAAACGTGTGTTTTCCTGCGTGTGCATGTGTGAAACTATGTGATTTAATGTGCCATATGTGCACCTATGGATTGTGTATCTTGTGCATACAGATAACTATGTCATTTTGTGTGTGTCCATGTGTGAAGGGACTAAACTAGTTTTTTTGGACAATTCCCCGGCCCCAACATTACCACCAGCACGGGTCAAACTGACCCTCAGCATGAGAGGCTCGTCTGCAGGAGGAGGGCCAAGAACACGGCATTACTAACGTCAATAGGTACGCCA
This sequence comes from Serranus cabrilla, assembly GCA_903364295.1. Classification (NCBI taxonomy): domain Eukaryota; kingdom Metazoa; phylum Chordata; class Actinopteri; order Perciformes; family Serranidae; genus Serranus; species Serranus cabrilla. Next base: position 103,798 of record CAFUXE010000169.1, on the reverse strand, counting down.
CCACACACGGCCCACCAACGTGGCACAGCAGCATACACAAACGCATAAGCACGAATACAAAAAGGCAAGATAAAGCGTGACCCAGTAGGACCAGTGTGGGCTGGTGTTAAAACCAATATGTAAGAGGAACTGAAGAAGAAAGGCAAAGGAATATTGGACTTTCAGAGATATTTCTATCTTACGCTTGTGAAAAATATCAAGTAATACGTTTGAAACATCTACCCTGATGCTTTTAAAAAACATTAAAACAGCCAGTTTCAGGTATAAGCATCAACCTGACAAGCATCTACCGTGATGTAATTTATGTGAGCATTCCTTTGGTGTATGCTTCCACATATTTCCTCTGCCCCACTGCTGTATCTAATCCAAGGATCAGTGCCAGACTGCGGTATTAGAAGGAGGAATGTGGACTTTATGGGAATTAGGTCTGGTACATGACAAACGAGCGTGGACAGTCAGGGCTCCCAGACGCTCATGATAATGTCTGATGCAGTCATTTAGGATAAACAGAAGCTCAGGGACAAATGAGCTTAGTCCCTTTCCTGAAAGGAGCTTTGAAATGAGTGCATAATGAAATGTATAATTTATTTATTCTGAGATGCTAGAGGCCCTATGAAATAAACATGAGCGAGAGAGAGAGAGCAGGAGAGAATGAGTGAGACAGATAGAGATGGAGAGGGAGAGAGCAGGGAGGGGCATGTGTGATACTGTTGAAAAGCAAGTGAAAGGAAATCAGGGAGGAAAAGAACCAAAAGAGAGAATAAGAAAAATACTCGCTCCATGTGTGCTGACAGATACATGCAGAATGTATTCTGATTTCTGCGTCAGTGTTGTCAAAATGATCTGTGTGCAAATGTGTGTATGTGACTGCTTGTCTGCAGTTACTTTAGTATTGATTTAGGAATAACTTGGGCACATACAAACATGCAAACATATATCATATTAGAGCCTGTATACTTAGGTTCCACTTGTATTTAATCTCTATTCTTCTATACTAGATTTTTGTGCTGTGCAATGACATTTTTTTCCAGCACATATTGACTACATCACATAGTTATGTGTTTGGAGAATTGATGCAGTATTTAAGGTGGGGCCCCATTCATTCCTATGAAAGCTTCTCAGTTGTGCACAAAGCCAGAAATGTTTGGCCTTTGTGCATAAAATACCTGCATGTTGTATTGTTCTTCTATGGACCTATAAAGCATGAGACTAAAAATAATTAAATCTTTAATCATTTCTTTTAGACTTTCCAAATTTTGTTATTGTATTTTCTGGACTTGATTAATCGAATTCTGATGGTGAAAGATGTAATTGAACAAGGTCTACAGGGGGAAAAAGTATTTTTGGGCTCCTTAGGCTCTGGCGTCTGTCACATGATCCTGAGACTCTTCTTGGGGGCTTATTGTATATATCCATCATATAATCATATAATCCAAACAAACTAGTTTTCGAACGAGAGCTTCCATGTAACCAAAGAAACTCTGAACTCAGAGTTGAACTCCCACTCATGTGGCGAGTGGCCACCAAAACGTTCAAAAGCTTGGCTATACAACAAATAGTATCAGATGAAATACTTCACTGGTATCAGTATCACTTTTAGGGGTATTCGGACTGGAATTGTTTTTCATGATTCCCAGCCCTGATAATACAAAAGTGCCTGAAAACCAAACAAACATAGCCGCTGGCCAAAGTCTTCAGTTGCAGTTTAAGGTGATTAAATCCAGATTTAATGGATGTTAATGGTGTTGCATGATTGATGCACCGTATTTGAATCCTCACACAACCAATTCTGTTATAATACAACCGGCTCGATGACATGAACGCTTGCAAATCCTTAACATGGGAATCTTTCCCATCTCTGCCATTCATCCCATTAGACAGTAATGCAGCATACAGAATAAAAGAAAAAGAGCACCCAAGGAACTATTGAGAAGAGAAAGTGGAGGCAGACATGGAAAGAGAAGTTACATTCATTTTGCATCAGCACTATTAAAAATGGTGTGTTTGGGTAAATAAAGTAATAAATCCCTTCAGTTGCAGGCAGTTTCCATCCAGACATCGTTAACATGGCAGGGTTGGGGTTGCCAATTTAGCAGTGTAGCAGATTCCTCTGCAGAGGTTGGGGTACGTGGGAGGGGGGAATCAAAAACCTTTCGCATAACAATCAGACATGCAGCAAACAAGAGGAAGAGGAGGAAAGATCCAGGTGTGACCTCATTTTCTAATCAACGTTCAGTAAAAAAAAACGAAAACACAATCGCTTCGAACATCAGGTTTGAATTAGTGGCTGTGTATTCCAATTAACATTTAATAACAATCAGAAGAACTCGGTGATGAATAGGACAACAAATTAGCAAAACAAACCCGGTGTTGGGGTTTGTTAGGAGCAATTGGTTATCATAAAATCAAATTATTTTAATTAATGACAGAAGTGGGGTTAATTAACGATAATGTTATTATTAATGTTAATAAATCACCAGAAACAGTTATTAATATCGGGGCACCACCCTGGAATCAGGGAAAAATAACCAAATGGGGAAAAACAGTCTCAAAAAA
>CAFUXE010000169.1:90642-101012 GCA_903364295.1 Serranus cabrilla | reverse complement strand
CCTCCCCCCCGCGGTGAGGAGGGGGAAGGGGTATCGATGAGGATTTTTATGACAAAGGGTGTTGATAGGCTTTGTGGTTTACACTAGGCCTCAATCTTCCCTTTGTCTCAGTCACATGTGGTCCCAACACCGGGGTTAGTGATTGTTCTCTGCAGGCAACAGATGCACACACACACATATTAGTGTTGCAGGGATTTGGTAACCATGGAATCCTCTTTTGAAAGCACCTTAATACAATCAAATATAAGACATTTACTTATTGGACCTGTTACAGTTTGATGTGTAACAAGGGGGATAAAGGTTTCGAGCGAAGCTGCTGCTGTGTGCCTTCATTAAACACAGGAACACATAACTCGTTGTAAACGCTGAGGTGAGTGGGTTCAGTCAGTGTTGTGTGTGTATGAATATTATTTGTTACAGAGCTGCTACTTGGTTATGAACAAAAGGAGAAAGCTGCATACTGTAGCTGCTGCAGTTTGACATTAATGCAAATCAGTGGCGCAGTTAGTCATTTTGATCGCTCTAGAACAAAGATAATGTCAGATTTAATGTGAAGGTGATGATGATGATCAGGTGATTTATTGATAACATGACCTGAGTAATGATGCTGGTACCACAGGTGTGGATAAAAGCTCAGCATCAGTGCATTGTTTTACTCTGTGAATGTTAATATGTTGCTCTTTTAATAGACTCTACCATCAGGTTCAGATTAAGTTATGATATTTTAAAAAATGTCTTTAAAATAAAACTGGTATTTCACAGTCTGAATCAGAAATAACGTCTTCAGGCACGGTTGATAACTTGATGGTTAGTCCCTAAGGAAGATGGATTTTTCACTAAAATGCTGCAGGCTGTGTAATGTTTTTCTTAATCCTCTGAATTTGTTATTTTCAATAACTCTATGTAGACATGTGTCCTTGAAAATAAAGATGCACAAGGTTTCAGTAACCACGAGGAGTTTGGGGCTGAGCTTTAGCTGGCAGGGTTAGACTTGCCTTTGGCCCTATATGTTGTAAATTCCCGTTTTGTGGATCACATGTCGGAGCTCTGTCTCTGCTGCTTCCAGACGACCATTCATGAACAAAAATTTACAGTTTAAACACCATATTTTTCATCACCCCTAATACTTAAATGAAAACTATAGGCTGCTCGTCAATGACTCCCAAAATAACATAAAAGACCAAAGGAGCAGCCTTCTGCAGGCTTGGTTCCAAAGCTAAACTTTGGCCCTGTGGTGGCCATTTTATTTAACTTTATGAATGGTTGCAGGTTTAAATGTGACAGTTACAGTCATGAATAAAACAGAACTATTTTTGTTTAGGCAGAAAATTACTTGGACAGGTTTAGGAAAAGACGTTCCTTGACGTTACAGTCCTTTACAATATGCTGCTTAATGTTATGTATACTGTAGCTGCTGCAGTTTGACGAACTGCACCACAGATTTGCATTAATGTCAAAGTCCTGTGTTGTTTGACCCTGAAACAGACCCTCTAACCCTCCTGAGTGGACTTTCACAGTCTTTATACTCCTCCCATCATAATTACTTCAGCCATGAGAGGTCTTCGCCTAAAATCAGACATAAATATGGGTCGTATTAAGCTACTTGTAAAGACAAACTATATGGGTGTATAATATTTTTTTATTTATAGAAGTATTAAGTACCTAATAACTGTAAAAGCATACAACTACGGGCTCAAAGAGTAGGATTTCATCCTCATATCCAGACTTTTTATCCTCACTAATTATTCATGTTTTCAACCAGAACGATTACCTTGTGCAAAAATGGACTAAACAAGTATTAGACAAACATTTCTTAATAATTTAAAAGAAAAAACACTGTTGTGAATGTGTCTTGTTTTTTCCCTGTCAGTAGGAACCTGTTTTGAATTCACCTGCCACAGGTTTGTGTTGTGAATGCATCATTGTGGGGGTTATAGAGTGGCTGTGTGCCGGATGAAAACAGCACTCCACACAGCAGTGCCTGCAGGTAATGCTTTTCCTATGTTCATGCAGTGCAGAATTCTGGGAGGTGGTATTTTCAGATCTGCTCCGATTTGCCCTAAGAGATGTTCTCAGCTCACAAAAATATTCTTTTAGTGGGGCCGCTTTAAAATCACTGCACCGCATCTCTTTATAGCCATATGATTTATGACTGAACCTCAGAGAAAACAGAGCTGTAGAAAAAAGTCTGTGTGGGACAATGCATCACACCAAAAACAAAATCTGTTGTTGTATCTTTTTGCCAGTGAAAGGAATGGGGATGTTTTTTTACTTTTGGTTCATCTCCAACATCAGCATCAAATGCATGTATTTTCCAAAGAATATAAAGGCCATACATTACTTTATAGTTCCTCATCGGGCCCAGAACACAGCTGCTGAGGGCACTGAATTCTCAATGCAATTCAAGCATATAATGAGATCAATTCAAGTCTTTATAAAACTTTTACATTTAAGTGCTTTTATAACACTTGTTGAAATGGATACAGTTCATGCACATTGGGCCCTAGGGGTCTTTATTATGGTTATATAGTAGAACAATAAGCAGCTGAACTTTGTTCTGTTCATGAAGTACACTCCTTCTCCTAAATGAAACTGAGTTCATCTATGTTACAGCTCATCCTGAGTAAATATTTTCAATCTGAAGTTTGCTTAGATCAAAGCTAGAAAGGAGGTATTTGGTATTTGGAAAATAAAAACTGCATTCATATTTTATTTTGCACTGGCAGACTGATGTGGCTGCTGGATATTAATCTGATGTGTGCTCACTCTGATTCTTGTGATAGCACCTGACTATGTAGAGTCGTAAAAACGGAAACTCCTTCGTGTTGTGTGAGCAGAAGAACAGAACAGGCGAGGCGATCAAGGCAGAGAGAGAGCGAGAGGAGAGATCACACAACCTTTTTCCAAAAATGGCACCGCAGTGCATTGCCAGATTTGCTGTTCTGAATACACCTATCAAAGATATTAAAAGTCTGCGCCAGCCTCTCTGCAAGAATCCTCTTCTCTCTCCCTGTTCTTCTCATTCACCCCATAACCATAAAGTGGCTCCCAACCAGAGAATCAGAGGGGATCAGAAGGCCTTGTAAGAAATGTTACAAAAGTGTGCAAAATAGTCGTAGTAGTCGTAGTATTTTATCCATTTCTGTTTCAAAACTGTGAAATTTGACTCAATCCTCTTTTTGCGTACAATGGTTCTACTAATTTAGCCTCACATCTATCTTTCGGGAACTGATTTGAGGCTGTAAATCTTTGTAAATACAGATAGTGTATATTTTCTGAGCAATGGGCGATTGTTTTATGGATAAAGGGCTTTCCATTAGACTATTGGGGTTTGAGAAAAATGGCATGGTACCACCATAGACTGTACATAAATAATGGATCTAGTTACCGTTACATCATTACGGTAGTCGCCGTCTTGCTTTGCGTCCGTCGCCATCTTTATTTTTAGAAGGATTTACGAGGATGGGTGTATCTAAAAAATAAACTGTTAACACTAACTGGAAAAATTAAACAGCCGATTCCCTGGAGTGTCGTAGGAACACAGACAAGGACAAACTGGTTCATGGCTATTAAGACGTATACAGTGTCATGGCTATGCATTGTTTTGCTACTATCAATGACAGCTCATTGTGTTCAATCAAAGGTAGCCTCACCCCAAATCATAAGCTTCTCTATCATTTATTTCCCTCTAAATTGGCCCATGATTTTCACAATTAACATCATACTGTATTGGAGAGGACTTGAAACTAGCAATTGAGATCAAAATCTTTCAGGATTAAGACACTTCCGGGTTTGCTTCACTGCTCAGACCACGAGGTTGCCGCCTGGGCACCACCAGCAGCTAGAAGAAGGCCCGAGGAAGAATTCCCCAACCAGCAAAGGAGTTTCATACGTAGCAGGTATGAGTTGGACTCCTGGCTAGCATATTCTGACACAAAAGCCAAATTTAATATCAGCAAATGATGTGTGAAACCTTGCAAATGGAAAAAGCCAGATTACAAAAGACCTCGGCACAGGAAGTCCCCCCAAAAAGACAGGTATCTATCAATATAGCCTTCCCTCAATAAAAAATCATCTGGGCCACAGGTGGCTAGCAAATCAAAAACTCACTGCATAATGAAAGGAAAGCCAACAAATGGCAAGAAATAATAACAATGCAAATTTCGATTTAATTGGGTGAAACTGTCACTGCTGCAGTGGAGGAAACAGCGTATTTATCAGCATACTAAGAAAACCAATTTAAAACAAGACATTTATATGCAAATATCATGCAACCACACCAGAACAAGATATGTTATGTGCAGGTGATACATACTCCAGAGCACAACCTCCCTATGATAATTTAGCTGCACTCTGTACAGATAGAGGCGCCTACACAATGAAGAAACAAAAGGGCTTCAATAGCTGATTGAAGGAGGCTGCCTGCCTTTTCTCTGCGTGATACACCGCTAACTCCCGGTGAGCCAACATCTATGAGGGGCTGAATCAAAAATCAAAGAAGGCAGTTTCTGATCTGAAACTGTTGGAAAGAAGTTTCTCATTAGGCCTTCATAACTGCCAAATATCGAGCTTGTGTACAACAAGACAAACAAGAGCACGGAGGGCGAAGATGTCTGTCAGTGAATGTTTTCTGGGTTGAATCTGGTAGCTACAAAAACATTTTGAAGAAAAAAACTAAAATAGGTTCCTTTACAAATAAAAGAGGTCAAGGAAGCACATGGAAGTCACCAAAAAACGTGGTTTCTCGCTCAAAGACGCATCCATCTTGCTTTGGCCACAACCTACCTGTAAGAAAGAGGCAGGAAGCAAAATGTAACTAATTCTTCTCGGCTGCATTGCATTATTTACAGCAAAGGATCAGTGTGTTCACCAAGTCCATCGTGATTCACAGTTTGCCCTACTTTCTCCTAAAAATTACACTCATACATAACTAATATGCAACAGCAAATGTGTTTAGCAGGAAACTTAATGCTGCTCAGATTACATTTATAATAAACATGACATATAAATGTTTATATTAGTCGTATCTTTTGTAAGTAAAACAAAATGCTGATCTTTTCTAGCTTTCACTGTGAACATATTTCATTTGCTTTCCCTCCACCATCCACTCCTGGCACTCCGTTCCACTCCTAAAACACAATTATCACACATACGTTTGTTTTGCCAAGTATGTTATGAAGGGAATGTAATTGCTGCCTGCTTGACTGTGTGATTATATTCAGTGGCAGCGTTTTGATCCGGTGAAAGAAGTGCAATCACAAGTCATACAGAGGTTGTTGGGGTGGATGGAGGGTAAATAAGGTTCAGGAGTTTGACAGCTGAGACGAGGGTTCAGAGCCTGAGTGCCATGTGTGATTAGGTTTAGGCAACAAAAGCACTTTAAGTTACTGAAAGGTCCTGATTGTCTTATGAATTCTAATTAAGTAAACATGTCCTTTCTCATCCTTCTAGTAGCCTTTGACTCTTGTGAATATTTATCAAAGACTGATCATTCTCTAGCCATAATCAAGGGCTGTGAGTATTAAAAGTTCAGTGATATTGTACAGCAACAGCAGATATTATTTAGGGGGGAAATGAAATACAGTGTAAGTGAATGTTTGTAGGACTTTTTCACTCACTATGATGATTGAAAAAGCCGTAATTCACAGCGCAATTATATTTCTCATTATTGAAGTTGCAAGGAACTTTCATTTTGTGTTAATTTTGGCGACCCCTGTGGAGAAAAGTGGTAGTGTTTCCATAAACACTGCTTCTTGTCATTAAGATCCATAGTTTCCAGACTCTCTTTGAAAAACGTCACGTTTTACTGCATCAGGCTTTGACAATCTGCCCCAAACAGTCCTGGTTCTGGTTTTCTAGTGCCTCCCTTAAATGTGCTGGTCATACAGACCATGTGCAAGATCCTCTTGATCACCAGTTTGTTTGTGGCATGCTCCGTCTCTATTAGCATGGACAGTCTGTGAAACTCAGAAAAAGGATGGATAAAGAGCTGCTGGTACTGAGCACGAGGCTTTCCGCCTCCCACCAGAGCTCATGGTGGAGATCCACCAAGTCCAATGAGGTCTGTGAAGCGGACTCATCCTGGTCATTTTCTATAAAGAGCAGGAGATCCGGCTGCTCTGCATGACGGATACAACACAGTGGGTTGACTGACCACTCACCATATCTGAATTTGCATAAACATAACTCGACTTCATGCAAATGAAATGCATCCAGCACAACACACCAGGCTTGTGAAACTCATATCAAACTGACAAACTGGGCAGAGCTGACCAAATATGAATCAAGATTGTGTTACTGAATATATTTCACGCCTCAAATGTTTTCAGAAACAAATTTGTGTCTGCTGAAAATGAGAAAGTTTGTGACCCTGGCCTCCTTGTTGAAAATAGTCGAATTAAAACCACCTGATTCCTGTAGGGGCAAATCAGGAGCGTCTCGGGTCACATCTTTCTGTTGGGACTGGCCTCCCCTCGAAAACAACAGTATAGGGCATTTTTAAATGCAGCAAAATATGACTCATATTTACGTTTTAGACTTGCTGACGTCGTAATGGTTGATGTCACACTTGGACGGACAAACGGTCTTTTATAACACCTAACCAGGAGTTTTTTTGCCCTAAACCTAGGTCAGTGGTTTTGTAAAATCAGTTCACAGAAACACCAACTTTTTTATAACTGTGAAGCCATACATGTATGTATAATGACCTGTGTGCTATTTTTAGAACGTTCTGCCGTACCGTGAGCCGCAAAACGCTCATATGGATAATTTTGAACACTCAAATGTGTCGTATGGGTGGTATTGACAAACGGTCTATTCTGTCGTTCAGGTTGGAGATCTTGTTGTTCTGTTCTCTTTTCAGACTTGATGGATCTCCTCCATCAGTCTGCAGGTCAAAGTGGGCAGTGAAGGTGGAGCTGGGTTTGCCCATGGTGGACTGGTCACTGCCAGATGCTCTTGGGGTCTCTGGTGGACCGGTACTGGGTAAATCCTTTTACCTGGGCATCGGCTGCAGTGGCAGGTGGTCTTGTTTGCTCATGTAGGGCATATATATCATCTGTATTAAACTGAAACTGAGTCATTTAATTATGATCCAACCTGACATCCTCCCTATTACTTGTGTGCTGAAAAGGATGGCGCACTTCCTGGATTGGTTAAAAAAACATTGCCAGTAAACATAATCAGGCAGCAATTAAGATTCCTCTACGAAAAAATGAATTTGCCAAAGCAAATTGGCAAAGCAAATCAGCGATATATCAACACAATTTGTGGGAGACATGATTGTGATAACAGGCTCCTGCTAATAGGGCTCATAATTTCACTATTTGTGCTCACTCTGCTGTTTTGCTGTTAACACAGTCATCCTGAGAGTAAGATCAAATTCTCATAGAAAGTGAATAAGTTAGATTTTTCCCGTAAAGGGCCCCCGTTAGGAAGGAAACAGGCTGGCAGCTACTGGTGTAATCTAATGGATTTTTTTGCGATGGAGCTGAATGGAGCTTCCAATAAAACCTTTCAGCTTCGTCCTCATCTTTCTATCCCCATCCCCCACCTGCTTACCTCCGACCCCCCACATATATGATAATTAAAAACACACTTTACATATTAAGAAATGTCACTTCAGCTCATGGACCTACCAACCTGCTCTCCCTCCTGTAATTATCTTCCTTTTGCCTCTCTGAGTTCCTCCATCTTCCCCACTCTTCCCCATTGCTTTTGCATCTTTTATCTTCTGATCGAGAGCGAGGGCGCGAGAAATGTGGCTCTTTGGAGAGAACAATGGGAATGGGAATCATTTCAGCAGTACATAATTTATCTCGGCCTGGCTAAAGCTCCTGCAGGACACCTCCCCTCTGGTTTTCCTGCAATTGCATTTCATTACTTTCATCTTTCCTCTGTATCGATGCAGTAATGGATAAATTAACAGAAAAAAAAATCCACATTGTCGCTGCAGTACTCGGCTTGTATGTGTTGCATGTGTTTTGTGTGTAAACCTGTGAAGAGAGAGACCGAGAATGGCAAACCGGAGAGAGCATGTGTAGTGAGGAGATGTGAGGAACGTTGCAGGAATCCATTCTTAGAGTCTCCTACATTAAATATTCCATCAGAAGCTGCTCTAGTTGCTCATACAGCTGGGAACAGACTAACACTTCATCTGTAACACAGTGTAGGGTTTACAGGCCCACTGTGGACAGCTCTTAGTAGACACAAAGAGCCATATGGTGAATTAAAACTATAATTACACACATTATTAAGGTGTGTGTTAAGATCCCTGCGTTTGCTTTGCTGGATTTGCTTGTACCGACTAAAATATCTCTGGTTTTATAAGCTGTGTTGCTTGTTTTTTTGTCACCACCAACATACATGCTGTCTGTCTCTTTCTCTCTTTCTGTCCTTTTTTTTAATCTAGTGGAAAAAAGCTTTAGAAGACGGGCAATTACATTGCAACTGCTGCAGCTTTTTTCTCTCCCTTTTTTTTCTTGCTGTGCTACTAAAGTGACTTGGGATTTGGCTGCTTGGGGACGACAGTGTGATGTTTTGTTAGAAGCGTTTTAGATAAGTGGCATCTCCACAAGTTCCCTCTCCACTTCAGCTATTCATTCACACTCCCTTCTCCGAGTTTATCGCTCTGTGCCGACCCCGGCCGCACGTCTTATTTTATCCCGTCTCTCCCTTGTTGCATCACTCCGTCTCCGTCTCCTCTGAACCTGAACCAACCCCCACCACTTCCTTCCTCCCTGTTACCTTCATTACCGTTGCTCAGCTTGCTAAGCTTGATCCTTCACCACTTCCAGAGAAAACAGCATTAAATAACCCTCAGTTTGCAATGATTCTTAAACGGCTTATGTAACTGCTTCTGCTCCAGCTGGGAGAATGTGTGAGGGAAAGTGTTTTGTAGACTTACAGCGCACCTGCAGCTCCAAATCGGAGCCTTACCTTTAAAACAATGAGGAAATGAATCTGGGTCAGGATCGGCCTCTGTGGCGCCGTGCTTCACCAGGAGAGATTTCGCAAACTGCTTCCCTGCCGCTGAAGGAATGAAAATGGGGACAACTCCAAGGAGATAATGAGCATCACTGTGTCTGTGTGTCTGTGTATGCATGACTGGCATTATTTATGAAAATATACTGTACTTCTAATGACCCGACACGAAATACCACTCCACTGACAACAAAAATTCATCACGAACTTTCCTAACTAGTTCATTACCTCCAACAAGGAGGTTTTGGTTCGGTTTGTCTGTTTGTCAGCAGGATTTTGGAAAAACTACTGGCCTAGTTCTCATGAAACTTAGTGGAAGGGTGTAGCACAAGCCAAAGAAGAACCCATTAAAATTTGTAGCGGATCTGAATCACAGGGCAGATACATTTTCAGTTTCATTAACACTGCGAGATAAGGCGCGGCCTATCTGCGCTCTGCCGGTGCCCTTCTAGTTATTCAAAGCAGTGTCACCACACATACAGTACAAATGAATGCAGCAACAACAGCTGCTGTTGCAGCAACAATGACAGTCATTGGAAATGTCAGAGCTATCAGCCATGTCATCTTCTTTGTGTCTCATTTGTTCCAATTCCAGCCCTGGACGCTGCGAGCTGTCTGTGTAAGGTGTGTGCAGGGAATCAAGTTAGCATTTGGGAGCAGGAGCCCCCCTCATTTGGATTCTGTCTGGCTATTACCGAGGTATATGGAGAGGCTCTGTTCCATTAGAGCTACACAGCCAAGAGCCGGCGACTATAATTACACACTAATTTAGCCTCCCATCTAGAATAGAAAAGGCAGAGGGATGAGCGAAGTGAAACAAAGAGAGAAGAGGGAGGTTATACAGAGTCACAGGCAGAGGGAGAAGGAACACAGGGAGGCTTTTTTTGTAAACAATGAGAGAAAGAAGATGAGAGAGGATGGATTACAGAACATCACAGATAGAAATTTGCAGAAAGCTCATTAAAGGAATAATAAGAAATATGTTTTTGAAACAGGAGGGAACTGGTCTGGCTCTGTCCAAATGTACTTCTAGCACCAAGTTTCAGTTTCACTGGTGCAGGTAATACTTTGGTTTCTGTACGGTCTTTCAGACAAACGGGATATAACACGTACGTATTTTTGCTACTTTTTGCTACAGACTCAGGCTAACCCCATGTTTCTAGTCTTTATACTAAGCTATGCTAGCAAATTCGTGTCTGAAGTTGCATATATTTCCTAAAATGTCGTACCGATTTTTTAAATTTATATCCTTTCATGCATTTATCGCTTATCTGGGGCCGGGTCGCGTGGACAGCAGACTTGCGGGTTATTCTTTAAAGTTCTGATCCTTAATAATATTTTCATGACATATTTTTCAAACACACTTTATATTTCTGCTAGCCAAACAA
>CAFUXE010000169.1:68297-90599 GCA_903364295.1 Serranus cabrilla | reverse complement strand
GTCGTGGCAGGGTCCGCCATTCCTGTTATGGATGTAGATTGCATACCAAAGCACAAGGGATTCACAGAAATACAATGCACATACATAGTCTAAGAACACTTTACTAAAGTGATAACTGCCACACTTATAACTGACAAAATACAGTGTGGCTTTTATTGTGAAGAAACTACAGGAAATGCTATTACCAAAAGTGGCACAAAATCATCCACAATTGAAATTCAAGGATTATATCTTGAGATTTCTCTTGTCTTGACATCTGGAGACACATTCAGACCCCATACTGTGTTCTATACATTTGAAACAGAGCAAATTATAATAAATATTAATGCGTTCTTCCAACCGATATATCTTTCTTCAACATCAATCATTCACACTGTGAGACATGTCACGGTCAAAATTACAACTGAGCTGTGAGGCATTTCATAACTTGGTACTATCACAGAAGCTTAATAGATCATGAGACCTTAAGGTTTTATCAGTGTGTGGACGTTTCTCATGAAAAATGTATATATGATTAGGCACTGAGACAGGTCGGGGCTCCAAGTCGGGAAGCTATATATAGAAAGTAAGCAGTGAAGGGTCACAGAGCCAGGAGGTGTCGAGGCGATTGTTGAAACACCTACTCGGCGCAGCAGCAGCAACGCCATGGCTATCTGGACCACAGTGGTCTCTCTGACAGGAGGTCTCGGCTCGGGTTAACTAGATTCAGATCCATGGCTGCTTCAGGGCCCGTCACTGCCCGATGCACTCAAACTGAGACGGCTAAGAGGGAACTTGAAAGATTTTCGTCGCTGTCGCATGGATATCTGCTCCTTTCTCTACTCTCCACATGCTGCAATGATCTGTTCCTTCAGTCCATTGTTCCAAACTCTTCAATGTTTTCTCTCTGTGTTTATCGAAGCTGCTCAGTCGATCGCTAAATTTAGGTTTTTGTTCAAAGTAGTCATGCTTCAGGGAAGCGTGTTCTTTTAGTTGTGTGTGCAGCCTTTCATTCCTCACTGCATCTCTGCACTGAAAGGAATTTCCATCTCTGTCTTTGGCTCGGGCTGTGGATGGACTCTTTGGACCCTGCTGTTATTATTTTCAACCTTCTAATGGCCCACCGTGGATAGGAAGGTGCTTATTAAAAACTGATAGGCAGTTGTGATGTCCAGAGGCATGATTGTATGAGGTCTGAGGAGAGCAATGTGCACATAATGTAATGCTAAGCCATGTCATCTGTTTTATTGTCCGTCTCAATTTGTCTTCCTAAAGTATTCATTATTTCTGAATGGATGTTTTCTACTATTAGGGCCAATAACAGTCATTTCCATGTAACATAGAGTTGACTCCAGACTTCAACTTTTTAGTGATGGGTGTATGCAAAGCCCTGTGGTAACTCAACACTTTTCCCAGTGGCACCAACCCACACATTCACTAAAACTTTTTCATGTGTCTGTGCATTTAAAAAAGCCCTGTGTGCACCTTTAGAGCCAAATTTAGGATCTTTAACTGTGGGCAAGTCCCATAGCCAAACTGGGACTGCTTCTCTCTCTCGGTTGAGCAGTCTGATTGTGTACTGTCACTGTCACACTTCATCGTGGCTACATGCAGCTTACTGATTGTATCCATACTGCAACTTTTAGTGCGTTCCAATACCCATGCTACCATACTGTTTTGTATGCTTGAAAAAGACATCCCAATACATTTAATAATACGTACTCGTACGGCTGTAAAAAAGACTGCAGTTTCGGTGGATTTAGGCTTCAAAACCACTGAGCTGACCAATAAAATGAGATCATGCAACTGTAGGATCATGATCATGTAAAATTCCATCTGGTTAGGTTTGAAGTTTTGTGTTTTTGTCCAAACCAGCACTGCGGACCATTCAGTTTCCTGTGAGGAGCGACTGGCAGCTACAAGTGTGATGTGACGACATGGACAGATAACTGTTGTTCAAAAACAGGTTAGGGTATTTGCTGCAATTGCATCATTGACATCAAAGCTGGTGGCCATTTCTGCCCTGAAAGGGGAGCAAAGAATGACACTGAAAGCTTTTCTTGATGGAAAAGGTGTTTTCGCTCGTCTCTCGACTGGATGCACGGACCGTATGTGACACCGGTGCTTCATCCAATCACCTGTCAAGCATTTTTTCCAATGGCTTCTGAAAAGATTCTGCCCCTGGCACCGTCTGACGCTTCAGGTTATGTACAGTGTATGTTGCATGCTAGTGGCATGGCTGCAGGGCTGGCAATGTGGTCCACCACTTTGGTCAAGACGGAATATCTCAAAAGCTATTGGATGAGCTGCAATAACATTTTATTCAGTCGTGGTCCCCAGTGAATGACTGTGGTCACCCGCTGGCCGAGCAGATCAAAGTTTTTCCTTTTTATCCTGTGAGATGGACTGGCACATTTAATACAGACATTTAATGATCCCCAGAAGATAAAGTCTGGCCAGATGATGAAATAATAAGAAAGTTCAGTGGATGACCGAAGTCCTAATTTTTCCAATACCTTTTCCAATTTATGAACAAATGCTTGCAAAACAAGTCAAATTCCTTCATTACGTCCTGGGTCAGATCTGATTTGGTTGAATTGATGTTATGTCTCTTTCCGGAGGTAAAATGTTTTAGAGGAATGGGTGAGACAAAATTGACATGCCTCCCTTTTAGCTAACACTTTTCTCTCTGCAACTCTGAGATATGCCATTACTAATTCATGGCATCCAAGGGAATCATTCCCACAAACTAAAAAGACAAAGTGTGAGTGGAAATAGCCAAGCGGAGCCTTGAAAAGAAATAAAACAAAGACGCCTCATCAGTACCCAGAACCACGCCGAGCAGCATCCACCCACAGCAATGCTCATTAAATATTCAACACAATCATCTAATTGTTCGCTCTAAAGAGATCATATCAAGCAAATGTGTGCCCAGCCAAGGTGTGACACATGAGAGTTTGAAATTAATGTCATCATTATATATAATAAGCATGTAGGAATCGTGTTGCCTCCTTTCCATTCGTGCACCATCACCTTCAAACTGATGAGTCACCGTCAAACCACAAGAGTGAACATTTTGTGACACATAAGTTATGTAAGAAGCAGGTTTGTGAGCCAAAAAATGAAGGAAACTTGACATCCAAAGAAAAATAGATAGACCTATAACCAACCTTAGATGAGCCATGCTTTGCCTACATTTTTATTACTGAATTATTTAAAGAAGATGAAAAATACATGGTACAATCTGACCACAAAATTCTGCAGTTTGATCTGTTTTGCTCCCTAAATACCGGCTGCAGGAAATGCATACAAATATGGTGGTTACTTCTTTGCTTTGCCGTTATTTTACATTTTTATTGCAGATTAGCTTGCCTCTTGTGTATATGCATGTGGAAACAGACTCCTTACAATTCACAGGTGAGGGGAAGCAGCGGTGTAGTGTGTTGTTTTTGTTTGCCATCCTGCTCTCCTCCTGACCTACATACAGAATACATCTGTCTCTGCATGAATACTCAGCAAGACGAATCGCTGTAACACCTACACTCATCGCCGTGCATATGATTGTGATGTTCAACTTCGTGTTAAAAAGATTATCTGTTAATCTCAATTCTATTTTTCATGGCTTGGTTTGCACACATGGCTGCGTCGCTGCTTCCTGCATGATAATTATTGCATAAAGAATGTCTGCCATATGCTATGTTCATGTAAAGGTGTTTTTTTTTTACATGGCAAGATGCAGCGGGCCATATCCCAGTGCATATTATGTCACCGATTTACCATTGTATCTCTACAACACTGTTGCAGTCACGATTCATTCATTCGTTCATTATCCGTAACCGCTTTTCATAATTAGGGTCGTAGGGAGGGGCTGGATTGATCCCAGCTGGAGTCTCAGTGAACAGTGTAACTAACCCCATTTGTGTGTTGGCTTTAGAGTGGAAATAGACCCATTGGAAATCTTTTTTGTTTCCCTTTTCTTGGATATTTTTCTTGCTTTAAGCTTAGTTTGTTTTATTCCTTGTTTTGATGGGCATGTTTTAATGAGGCTTTTATTTTGAAGGCATTCTTTCTGGTACTGGCAGGAAGATTGCTACAAAGGTAGAGTAAAAAAAAAGAAGATGACGTTACCAAGACGAGTCAGTTTTTTTCATGACTTTGTAATATGCCAAAATAAGATTATTTACGGCATGTTCCAAATTCATGTCATTTATTGCAGCATGATAAATACCTCAGGCATCAAACTAACATGGACAGTTTTCTAGAGGAAGTGCACTGGCAGCTATTGTGATCTATAGGACATATTTTATTAGTAGTACAAAAAAGGAGAGAGAATGTTGTAATGGAGCCACAACAATTATCTTAAGTCTTATAATGATGATAAAACATCATTTTAAGTCTAAATTAGCCTACCAGCATTACTAATAGCTCATAATGAGCATTTATTGATATGATTTTGTAGGAACCAGCGACGACCCAAGTGCAAATAAATGGAAAAGAAAGTTAGCAGAGCTCAGGAAACTCAAAACTAGACTTGAAGTTGGCATTATTTAAAGGTTAAGGCGTTGGGGCGTAGACTTACTATTACCCCTTTTCAACCAAAGCAGTTCCAGGGCCGTTTCGGAGCCAGTATATGTAGCTTTTTTTTTTTTTTTAAATGCCATATATAACAAAGAACTACACATGTGCTTTTAAAGATTACATATTGCTTTGGGCTGACACCAATGATAAATGAAAATTAAAATGTCTCGGCCACAGGGAGCCACTTTGGATGGCCTGAAGAGTCACATGTGTCTCTGGAGCTGCAGCTTTAGTGCTAAGGTTTTTCTAAGATTTTTATTTTCTGTGAAAATGCATGAAAGAAGAATTCTTTATTTTATTATGAATCTGAAGGAACCTATAGGAAAGCTTCCAACTGGAGATTTCACATTGTTGAAAACTCAAACTTTTCAAGCATGAGCGATGCAGCTTTCAGAATGTTGTTCCTGGAAATAGCCCGGTCCCAAATAGCTAGCTGTTAAGAAGTGATGCATTGCTCAGGACCCATAGGAGCGCAGTGACAAGTGCGAAGTTGTTTGGATGAGTACTTCTTCTGAATGCTGCAAGCAATACTGGAGGCCAAGCGATCATCCCGTCCCAACACAGCGATGTATGAAGAAGACAAGAATGTGTCAGGCACGTCTGAGGAATGAGCTTTGCGTGACTTATTTAGTTTTAACAGCTAGCACTAATGCACAATAGATGCAAGATAAATGATTTACACAGAACCAGGTTACCAACACACTGGGGCTTTCCTTACAATGGCAGCATAAATTCTGCCACCCGAAAACCAAAAATAAACAAAACTCACTCTCACTCTTAAATAGGTGACACAGAAATTGTAATTTACAGGGTCAATATGCCACAAATCCAGATTCTGTGCCAAAAATAAACTATCCCCAGGAGCTTTAATAACCCAATCTTACAGTATATTTTGTGCTTTTTAAGCTTCAGTGCTTTTCATTGACATTCAGTCCAAGTTTGCAATTACTTTTTGGGCAGCAGGTGTGTCTTCTTAGACGTGTTTTAGTGCAGATTACACATCTGTCTTGAGGCATTAGATAATTCCCCGACTCTATAGCAATTCTTTATTTATTTCCACAGTCAATCTTGGATCAGAATAGTGTATTTTCTCCTGTTTTTTTTTAAACCATTAAACACACTTTTACTGTTGGCTTCCCAGTGTGTTTTCTAAGCCGTGTATGCATAATTTCCTTCCCAGTGTCACCTTATTCATTCTCTGTTTTCTGCACTTGAACACCAAAACAAGAAAGAAATCCTAAAAGAGAATGAAATATTAGATGTGACAGTCATTTACTTCACAATCATCCAGTGGCAACACCACCAGAATCTAAACATATTTCTCTTTGTAAATAAATGGAACAGTTCAGATACGATTAAAAAAGGCACCCGTGGGTGTTCCTGTGTGGGACAAGAATAACTCCAAATCATTGTCATGAAAGAGAAAGTGCATAAAAGCTTACTGGGTCATTTTCGAAAGTCTTCCAGTAAATGAGAAACTAATTAGGAGGAGAACTGTCCAGAAAACTCGTTAGTCATGCAGCACCATTCAGAATTGACTTGTTAAAGACGGGGTCCATTATTTTTGCATTTATTGAGGTTTTTATGTCTCTGTAGCTTAGCAGTTGTGTTTCTTATGTATTAAAATTGAAGTCAGGTGTTTAAGAATCAAACTGCTATTTTCCCAAATGCTTTTCACCTCATAACCTGAAGTAGGTTTGCCCTGGAGGGAACAATACGTAATGTTTACATTTTTTAAGCGTATATGTATCAGTGAAACTTCCCCATTTTGTCATTAAGTTCATACAATATTATCTTTTTGCATTACAAGTTTTCTGAAATGCTATGGCATTCAAATGAGGACATTAAATATGAGCACATTTGCATATATTTCCAGGACAGAAGTCTGAACATTGCATAAAGCAAATTTCAAAGTTATTATTTTATTTTGTGGATATATTAGAATAAAAGTTTGTTACAGAAGGAAATTTGAATATGCTTTTATCATTTAATAAATCTGAATATACTGTCAAAAGCTATATGAAATAAATTTTCATCATGTTTTTAGGAATAAAATGTTCTTTAAATCAGGGTATGAACGATATATAGACAAACCCCTCTGTAAAAAACTTCTAGTATAGTTAGGAATAAAACTGGTCAGTTTGGTGTCTGTAAGTGGAGCTGAAGTTGAGATTTATGAGAAAAACTAATTTTGAGAAAATGGCCTTTAAAGGTTTTTATATATTCTCAATGCAAATGATTATTCGAAGGCAAAGTATTGGATTTAATTCACAGCAACAACAATATAGAACATGTAAAACACATGATATTGTGCAGGAGAGTGGGAGCTTTCCAACGATGCCTCTGATGATGAGGTTTAAACTATGCTTATGGTGCAATAGAGCGCTAACTTTTAGTGAATTTAGGAGAAACTTACAGATGCTAATGGATTAAATATAGCAAAATATCCTCCTAAATGTTTGTTTTGCATGTTTTCAATCCACTATTTCAAAAGCAGACATGTTATAGGAGAAAAATCTAAAAAACTGACCACCTGTAGTTGTTGCCTATAGTGTCTCCCCTTCAGGATATTAGGAATATTTGTATCCTGCAGAAACAGTGCACTGTATCTAACTCTTCCTTTCTTGAGGAATCGTTCCAGCCCTAGTTGTGATTCTTGGTGCAGATTCATCGTCCGCTTCACTATTTTCCTTTCAGTCCTTTCACAAACTTGCCCATGCATTGCCCTTCAGAACGATGTATCATTTATGCTTAGCCTTTCCCCTGGTTATACCTCCAGTTTGGGAACCACTGAGTGAGTTGTTACCTCCAGCCCAGGCTTGACAGTAGCTGTGTTTTTATTCTCTCATTCGCCTGTGATCTGTGATTCAAAGTGACAATGGGAAAGTTTGCCTTATCCCATTACTCAGTAGAAAACTACTGTGTGTTTACCTTCTTTCATTCGCTGTGATAAAGAGCAACACTAACTGTGAGCAGACATCACAAAGGATCGCAGCTATGTGGCAGCTACTTGCATCTACTTTGAAGTTACACTGTCACCGCTTAACACAGAATTATAAATCCAGCTTTAAACTGTGGTGTTCCTTTTTTACCAGCTTAGACAACAGGGTCACCTTCGTATTCATTCAGATTTTTGTAAAAATCAAACATGTATTCTGGAAAAAAGTTATGATGGCCCAAACTGGTTGTAATCACAGTTGGAAAGCAAAGAACTGAAGGTGACTTGGCTTTTTGGAAGGCGAGTGCAGACACTCCACAATCCTCAGAAATCAGTTATCAAGGTCACATCACGGCCACAATCAGCCTTTATGGTGTGTTTCTAGATTTTGTAGCAAATGCATCACTTTGTGTGTGGCGGGCGATACACACGATATGAGCCCTGGTTTAGATAAAGGTTCAAGATAGGCTGCAGGTCACGGGGGCAAGGTGGAAATAAGAAGGATGACAGGCTTCATCAGAAATAGAGAAAATGTAGAGATTCTACTGAAGGTTGCAGTGAGAGTTTGGGACTTGTGAATGAGTGGAGTTTGAGAGACTTGCATTAACTACATTAAATAGTACATGAGGTAAAAACAGTGCTTTCATGTTGTGCAGGCAGGGACGAAAAGGGAAAAGGAAAGCAAAGCAACAGTTTGGTTTGTGTGTCAGTGAATTGGCCTACAAACTCACAGAGCTATATTTTATTTATGATAACATACTGTAGCTTGTGTAATTACACAAGGCAACTTTAGGGGCTTCTAGGTGAAGGAACTGTTCAAGGAAAACTGCTGAAAATGCTGCTCTAAACATTTATGGTGTTACTTTGTAGATATTGCAATATGTTTGGCAATGATAGCAATGCTGTTGGGCTTTAAAACAGTGCATATGGTTTGGCAGGGGCATATTTACCTGTGTGTGTGTGTTTGTGTATCTGTTAGCCTGTCTGCAGCTTATCTCTCATACTACTTGACCAATCAGTCCAATACAGAGGCATTTCTGGCAACTGGCTAAGATGAAAACAAACGTAAAGCATTACGGATCCACTTGCTTTTAATTGTTGTGTCATGCTCAAAAGTATGCCGAAATAACTACATCATGGTGCTGATATGTAGAAAGTCTGACTTCACGCTTTGTCAAATCTGTCTGCAAGATGACAGGAAAATTTAAAATGCTTGTTTTCTGAATGAAGTTCGGGATAATCCAAGCTGACTACAGCGATTACCACAGTATGCACCCAAAATAAACAGATTTAATTGCAATTAATAGATCAAAAGGATGCTGACATAACTTCATCATGATGCTGATGTGTAAAAAGTCTGAATTTATGCTTTGTCGGGTCTGTCTGGAAGAAGACTGGCAAACTAGTTTTTGAATGCATGTTTTCTGAATGGAGTAAACAACAATCTGAGCTATGTTGGCTACCCCAAATAATCAAGTTTTGCTGTGATTTAAATGTAAGAAATGGTTCAAAAGATTCTGAAAAAACTTCGTCATCATGCTGTTGTGTAAAAGGTTTGAATTTATGCTTTGTCAGGTTTGTTTGTCTGTAAGAAAACAGGCAAACAACTTTTAAAATGTCTGTTTTCTGAACAGAAATCATCATTTTAGTGAGTGTACTTTTGTGGTTTTAAGTTCTGTTATTGGGCTGGTTTTGGTTGGCCATTAGACAGTTTTTTCACAAAAGCCTGGCAACCCTATGGAAGAAAAACAGATCCATTTCATTATAAGATAAAGCAATCTATAACCTATAACAGTGCATCCCGTCCTCCTCCTCCTTTATGCACTTTGGGTTTAATACAATGCAACGAGACATCCTTCATTCTTCTCCTGGGTGTCATGGAGGCAATTCGCTCTGTCACTCTCCTTGCGTGTTGTTTACAATGTCTCCTGCAGAAATGTGGCCTGACAGCTGAAAAGATCCACCTGCAGAATAGGGGCGTCCTTGGATTATGCCTGCAGGGAATTCTAATAAGCTGAAAAATGCCAAAAGTGCAAGGACTTTCAGACAGGCGGTGGAGGAAACATGCAAAAATAAGAAGGCAACAATATATCCACGGCATAAATTTAGCAGCTTATGTAACAGTGGGCTGTGTGTGTGTGTGTGTGTGTGTGCAGAGGGGGGCAAGCACAAAACTGGGTAAATTATCCTTTTTGCCATCTTTATTATCAATCTGTGAAATGATTTTTGGCACTTTTGCATCAAGCTTTTCCTCTATTCTACAAAAAAAATATTAATATTCCATCAATGAAAGACAGAAGTGTTTATTGTGAAGATGTGTTTGTGTGCAAACAAGCAGGCCGTAGTCCTTAAAGTATCTGATACAAGATGCCTGCGGTGAAACGGAAGCCGTAAATAGAAACAGACAGTGAACATCGCTAACACAGTGACCTACTGATACCCTAGCACACATCCTGGGCCTCTCACATACTGACACACTAGAACGCGCACACACAAGCATGCAACAATGGTCACCCCCAGATAAATGGGCAGAGAGATGTGGTGTGACAGGCCATTGAGCCCTCCACAGCTTTAATGAGGCCTGCAGCCAGTGGGGACTGACTGGAGTAGCTATACCAGTATGTTTCCATTACTGCTGCACAACAGCAAACGCTGGATGCACTATAGAAATGACAGGACACATGTGGCCCGCAAAACAGGAAGCACTTAGCTCTGGGATCTTGAAACTTAATATAACTGCTGAGAGACGAAGAGAAGAGACATTATGAGATTTCCTCCTGTAAGATTGCAGCGATAAGAGGAAAGATGCAGCACGCTTCCACAGAAATAACATTAGGAGCTGAGTAAGATCTCTGTGCTGTTCATTTAGAAAAATGTAAATGCTGTTCTTCTTTTTGGTGCTTTATTATTTCTCTACAATGTGTGGAATTGTGCAGGTTTGAGGACCAACAAAGACAATGTTACGTAGGTACATTTGTGCACTAGCTTACACATAAAACACGTGTTTGTTTGCTGTCTATCTGATATTGCAAGTTTTTATTCACATTTTTAGCTCAGATAGCAGCATAAAATATTCTTTTTGATTTTAAAAGACTTGCTCTTTTCTTCCTTTAAAAAAAATCAGAGCAATTGTTACACATTTAATAGAAAAATAATTAGTTTTTGGACCAATAGAGTTTTCTTGTTACTGTTGTATGTTTGTTTATTTTCCTTTTTGTTGCTTTTTTGTTATGTTTTTCTTAAAATCAGCAACATAATTTATTTAATTTCTTCTTATTTTTTGGCGTATTAATAAAATTATTTATTATTTATTCATATTTGACTTTAAGAACAAACAATTTACCTTAAATACTCTTTTGTGTTAGGAGGAAAATAATGAATGCACTGGTATGAATAGAAAAATAATTCATTTCTTAATGTCTTATTATTTTATTTTTCATACTTTTTATTTATTTTTGCATTTATATTTGATTTTCCAAACAAACACTTGACCTTAATAAATACTCTTTCATGTCAGGACCTTGTAATTTTTAATATGTTAACGATAATAAAGTCTTTGGGAGGAAAATGATTAATGCACTTGTATGAAACTGTAGGAAAGACAGCAAAAGCACTTAGTTAAAGTGCTTGGGGCCAGGATCGTTACGTAACCACCACCAACAACAACAACAATAACAACAATGATGCTCATGCAAATTTCATTTCAGAAAAGTTTGATGTTTGTTTGTTTGTTTGACTCTAGATGTCCAAACCAGCTGCTGGTTGGAGGAGGAATAAAAGGACGTTTGAAATGATGTGAAAGCTGCTGTGAAGTTGTTGGCTGCTGGTCTGAGGGATGACTGCAGGAAAAAGAAGAAAGGACATGCAAACAAAAGTGAAAATAAAATAAAGAGATGAGGTAAGTTGCATGTAAGAGTGAGCGAGGGAGAAGAGAGACACTGAGCTAACATGAAGGAGAGAGAGACGAGATGTTTCACTTCCTCTGGAAAGACACTTTTAATAATTGTATGTGGCAGGTGGCGCTGTCCTCTATCCTCCATCCTCTATCCTCTATCCTCTATCCTCCATCCTCTCCAGATTAGTGAGAAATGTCTGTTATCTATCGTTCTTTCTAGTTTTTAAAATCAGGGTCTTTAAACTCTGGCCTCAGTCTTATGAGCCCCGCTCCGTTTGGATAGATCCCTTGTTCCCAACCTGAGGGACTCAAGTCGCCAAGCTTCACAGAGGGTCACCAAGCCTTCTTTTACTTTGAAGACTTTTTTTTATTTAAATATGGCCTATTTCTCTGCATTTCATTCATTTCTGTGAAGAAAACCAAATGGAATTTATATTTTTAAAGTCTGGATTATTTTTTAAGATATAAAAATCTGCCAGGATATGGACACAATGAAGATATGAAAACAAGCTATATTCACAGCCAATTCAATTTTTTTTTTTAAATAAGCATATTAAGTGTGTAAAAATAAAATTTACTAAGAAAATACATAATAAGTCAGAGAATTCTATGACAGGAAAACTCACCTCTGACACAATCTGCTCGCATTTCATCTAAATAGTTATTTTGTTCACTATTTGGGGTAATTACAATGACAGCACAGACAAACTGATAAACTGCAATGCATTTAAAACTAGAAAAGCACTCAGAGAGCGCAGACCTCCGCCAAGGCAAAGAATTGAAGGATTATATTAGAAGAGTGTATTTTGGGAGCACACTGGCATTGAAATATTTCATCCACTAGATGGCAGCAGTTAGTGAAGGCAATATGGTCACTGAGGCAATGATATAAATTTGCAATATAAATTACAGATGGTGTTCCGGATCACCGATTACCGCCAAAATCTAATCACATGTTCCTTGTCCCAATACACACGTTATCCAAAAATGTAATTCCAAATCCATCAGTAGCTTTTAGCATCTACTTCACAATATTCAACCAGAAACTAGAGATCTAAATTTGTTGAATAGGTTTGAAAACTTTTGTTAGAAATTGGCCATGGTACAATTATAAAGCAACACTTCAGGAGGTTGTTTTTCCCATATCATCCATCACATGTAACCTATAACATGTCAGGCATTATTCCTTATTTAAACCTCCTGGCATGCTTTTATTTGACATGTTTAAATTCAAAACACACTGACAGATTCTACATATTTCATGCACGGGGATGAGAATGGGACAGACTGGATGTTTTCATTACTGTTGTACTAGAAAATTCATTGTATTCAAAGCATGTCCTATCCAATATGTCCTCTCACTCTGCTCCATGTTCATATGAACTGACCGGGGGGCACTTCCCACTCAATTTCAACTGTCCATTATAAACGTGGACGCCACAGTCCGGCCGCAGGGCACAACCTGTCCTCCGTGTCAGTATTCTTTTACCCCCAAAAGGGACACCCCACTTTTTCTCTTCCCTGGGGCTGAGCTGAGTCCATCTGCAGAGCCCAAGGACTGAGGACCGCCAGGAAAGGAAGAGAAAAAGGGACGTAACAAAGCGAAACAGAGGGATGGAGGGATAGAGAGCAGAGCAGAACATGTGGGTGGACTGACAGCAGCAGATGCAGATCTAAAAGTGGCAGAGGTGGAGAGGGTTTTAATGTTCAAGAGGCTGAGGAAAATTAGGGATGGCAAGATTGGCAGAACATGATTACACCAAGGCACCATTATTAACTTTTGCACCAATGTTCATTATAATTACTTTGCTAAAAAAAAAAATGAACCAGTTGAAAGCTAAAAATATCTCAGACTCTTAAATAATTTACAGAGATGTTAAATAGTAGGAAATACAGGAAATAAGAAAATCCTGTGCAGTTACACATCTGCTTTAATGTCCACATCTGCATTTTATTGCCACTGTGTTCAAGCTTTACCGCTGCTATTCTCAGTACTCTCTGTTTGTCTTATTCTATATAGCGTTCACAGTTGCTGCAATGACCCAGTTTCCATACAGAGATCATTAAAGTTTCATATGAATCCAGTGTACCGGGAATAAATACATAACCAGACTTTAGATTTTAACGGCGCATCAGTGGACCTAGAATAAAACATCACAAGAGAAAAAGAGAAAAAATGGAGAAAAAAAAGGACAAGGGAATCACAGCGGCTAGAGTGTGTGTGTGTTTGTGTGTGTTCTTGGCGTGTGGCTTGTGTGGTGTATGATGTAGTTAATTAAGAATTGTTGGTAAATATAATATGAGATTCGTGAGAATGTGGTGATAATATTCATCATGTGAAATCATATCTTCCTTTATTTTTCTTTGTTGAAAAAAATGTCAGAGTCCCGTTATACTTAATAGTAATTTTCCTTAAACACCAGGGCGTTGTAGTTTTAAGCCAACGTTACTTCAACGGGAGTAAATCATGTATTTGTTAAGGACTATTTTCAGCTGCGGATTAACACACATTTGGTGGTTTCTGGTTTATTTACAGCTGCAGGAACTGACGGTGCCCTTGTTTATGGTGATAAAAAAAAACATGCAATCCGTTGCAACACAGTGGCTCATTAAAGTGATTTTAATACTTGCTGACAACAGTTGTTGGTTTCTGACTTCATGTGGGAAATATATGGAAGCATTCATAAGAACAGTCTGGTCTCACAAAATTACGTGAAATTACCATGTTTTGTCTTTTTAATATAGCATTACGTGCTGGTGGCTCACTGTTTGTGAATCACGTTTTTTTCCCGTAACTTACGTTGTTGATGTAACTTACGTAGCTCCATTTTTAATGTATGTTTTTCGCTCAACTTCTGTGGCTTAATTTCTGGCATTAATGGTATATTTATTTGCTTTTATTGTCTTTTATAACGCCTTACCAGGACATTTTTGCCCCAAACCTAGGTCAGTGGTTTTGTAGCCTAAAGTCACCAAAACTGCCTTTTCACAACTGCACATGTACTGTATGTATAATGACATGTGTGCTATTTTTAGAACGCTCTGCTGATTCACGTATTTTCCACACATTACGTGGCACCAGCACATCATTTTAAAAAAACATGGTAATTTCACTTAATTTTTGTGGGATCAGGTTTGTACATTTCCCTACATGTAAATCCATGTTGACTCAAATTAAAAGCTTCCAACACATTTCTTTTAAATCCTGTTTGCACCAACTGGGTTTAACATCATGTCCACTGCTCATTTGTTCTATGATAAGCACAATAGCAGCTGACAGTCTCAGCTCAGTGGCTGCTGGCATTGTTGGAGTGAAGGTTATACTAAATGCTCCGAGCTGCAGACATTGTACCTCAATATCTTTGTCGAAATACAGAGCGACATTCCGGTTGAACAGCCTCTGTGAGGTGTATAAACAGCGGTGTATAAACAGCAGGGCATTGTGCTGTAAAATGGCTTCTCACCTCTTATTTCCCTCATGCACCGACTGCTCTGACACAGCCATGACAGCTGCAGCCCTGTAAAATCTTTCTGTGTTTGACAGCTCGGCCTCCACCTGACCGCCTTCACCCGGCCATTAAAAACCCAACCTCAGCTCGTGTAGAAGCTGCAGTGCATGCATCAAGAGTGGGAATATACTGTGTAATATACCATGATTAATTACACACTCACACAACGCAAAGCAATTCATTAATGATCACTCATGAAAAGTGCATGTTGGAGACATCACATCTGACGCACATAAGATCACAGGAAAGCGTGCTGTCTATCCAAGCTTACAAATGTTCATTAATAATTCAGCAGCAGTTTTGTTCGGCTGCTTGCTGTACGGTGCAACTGGCTGCGTTTCTTGTCTCCAAATCACAACCATCTGAGGCGTTTATTTTCAGAGCAACACCTAACTTACTTACTGATAAAGTCATATTGATCACTGTAACATCTGAACACTTCCATTTTAAAATATACAGAAGGAAATCGCTTGATGCATGTTTTATTTTTTACCTTTTTTCTTTATAGTGCTTTGCTTCAAATGAAGACTCAACCCCATTCACCTAAATGCAAAATTCATGAATTCTGAATTCATTTTAAAGGCTGTCAGTGCTATAAATAAGTTTTCAATCGTAGAAAGAAGGGGTGACCCTGTATAGCCGTCCATTTAACGATTCGATTTAAGGAGCCTGATTTTACTGCCAATCTCACAGTCGAATCGTCCCAGTGGTGGAAAATGTGTTAATGAAACAAAGGATCGTTCCATCCTGACTATATGGGGGTGCTGAGGGTCTGTTTTTACCTACAGTTGTCTTGTTTCTCATATTAAATCATGATCTTGCCTATTTTGGTATACAAACCACTACTACAACTCATTGCTTAAATTCAGTAAATCAGCCTGTAAAACTACTATTTTAATACTTGACTCATGCTTTCAGTCAGTCTCCTTAGTGTGCATGAATCAAACACTAAGATAGACCAAGTTGCAATATCCAATTCTGCAGGATTTTTGCAATATAAATAATAAGACAAAACTGTTTCTGTTTCAGTTCAAATAATACATTTATTAATCAGAGCACTCACATCGGAGCTTAGCAAGCTACTATCAGAGGAGTAAATCATTTTTTTAATCTATGTCAACTTTTCTATTATAATCAGCAGGGGGAGTTACATAGAAACAGCTGACAGCCACAAATCTCTCTCTCTCTGTCTTGTTGACTGTCCCTCCCTGTTGTTCCCTTTCTTTCCGTAGATTGGAGGAACAAAATTAGGGCCAAGTGTTCTATTTACAACCACAAGTAGCAAGCATGTTCTGCATGTCCACCAATCTCCACCCGTGTCAGTACTACAGAGGACTTCACCCAAACCAACCCACTAGACACAACATGCAAAGCTATTGATTCTGAAACAACAGCTAAGAGATAGTCAAATGTATATCGGCCAATTATTTTGTGGTCTTTTATAACACCTTACCAGGAAGTTTTTGCCTGGATTAAACCTGGATCAGTGGTTTTATAAAATAAATTCAATGAAACTGCAACACTTTTTTTGACCAAATGTATAATGACGTGCAATTTTGTAGAACGCAAACCTTGAAGCGCTCATATGGGTCTCTTTGGGTGGCATTGACAGACAAACTATTCTGTCGTTTATGTTAGAGATCACGTTGAAATTCTCGGTTGGGGAAACCTGTCGTATAGCAAAACTCTTTGGCTGTCTGCTAGCACAAATTCTCTTGTCAGGGGCATTAAACCATTGCAGAAGTAGAGGACTCTCACTCTTTTAGTTCAGTTTTTATTAACACACCAAGCTCTTCTCAACAAGTAAAAAGCGTCAGTGTGATGTGTTTATTTCAGCCCACCTGATACACATTTTGCTGCTCCCTATCAGGGAAGTGGATATATTCATCCACTGTTTCTTTTCTTTCTCACAAAAACCCATCCACACCGTGTTCTATTATACTTAAAATCAGAATGGCGGTGTCTTGATTGAATCTGACTCATACATTTTCAATTATTTGGCATGAATTGGCAGCAATCTTTTGGGAGCTAGTCGTTATTAAAAGTCCTGATACCTGTCGCTGTACCTGTTGTAGTTTAGCTCCTCTCCCCTTTTATTCAGGGCGCAGATTTCAATTACACATTTTTCAATCGTTGAGTTTCCTCAGGAGAGCCAGCACACCACTAAACAAATTGCTCTTTTTTTTTTTCAACAAATGCATTTTCAGCCTTTGATCCGCTTAGGATTAAACTATGCTTCCTGGAAGTGTGGCTGCCGACGACCACACAAAAAACCTCAGCACATGGCCTAAGTCCAATTTCAACAGCATACTGTCAACAAAAATGAATGGGCCATTAGCTCAGTGCAACTTCTTCACCTCCCGTGCGCTGCCACCACAGCAAACTCTCTCGCAACAAATCCCACATCACCTCAGGTGCGCGGGCCTCCGGGCATGCCAAGAAAGTCTGAGCCTTTCTCAGCTGAGAGTAGTGCTCTACTTCTACTCCCCAAAGATGACGATCACATCAGATGCAGCACAGTGGGTTGCACAACAGAGAGAAGTAATACCCTGTATTCATAGACATACAAAAGAAATACCAATAACCGAAACACTTTGTATTCTTTCTCTGTTATTTGTCAACCATCAAATCACAAATAAAAGAGACCTGTCAGTAATCATGTCCGAAATCTCATTTTCACACCGGATTGTTATTTTAATGATATTTAAGTACCATCTCACACATTTTGCAGTAAAACCATGAATAATGCTTTCTGATGTCATTAACAGGATCCATCAACTCGCCGAATAACAAATACGAGACAGATAATCAAGCTTGGAATAAAAAGCAGACACAAACAAATCGAATCACAACAGACAAGGCTATAATTTTGCTCCATGCGAAGGTATTGGTTTATGGGTTTGTTTTGATCTATTTGTTTTATTTTGAAATGTCTTTTGTTTGTGGTTGAGGCACTTACTGTGTTGTTTGTGTGGAACTGAGCTTGTATAGAAGGGAATTATAAAATTGAAAGTGAAGTTCTCCCTCTGTTTATCTTTCAGTTCTGATATGAAAGCTGTACTAAACTGTTTTTGACTACTTTGATGGAAAAAGTATACGCCAACATAAACTTGTATTAAGTCTTGAGATACCAACTTATTGATTTCTTATGTTAACCACAGAAGCAAAAACATCTTCAAAGTTACTTACTGTGGCGTTCACTGGTTAGTTTTTGATGCATGGTGCACTATAAAGTTGTCCATCATGTTTTTCGTAGCATTTGCTGCTCTAGAGATCGCAATGTTGTTCAGTCCAGACTTAAATAAATAGACAACTATTGGAGAGATTACACCATAAAATGTTGTATCGACATTCAGGTTCCACAGAGGATGAGTTTGGCCTATGAATTTTCCTCTAGTGCCACCAGCTGGTCAAGTTCTCACTTATCCATTGACTTATCCATAGAGTTCTTGATGATGGGCGTATGGCACAGGCATGCTGATGTCATGTCGAAGTCTGTTACTCTGTTTCCTCCTGTTAATATCCTCCTGTAGTGGATAAGGTTTGTTTAAATTAAGGTTGGGGCAACAGAGAAAAAGTCTTCAACACAACACCAGAAAGGCTAGATCTCTATCTTCACTCAGAGAACCCAGGTCACAATGTAACCGTAGATTCTTGCAGCATTCTGGTTCCCATTTGTGGTCCAACTAGTATTGACCAAACACGTTTATAGGCGGGATGCATTGGCCAAGATACAACCTTTGAACCCATTGATATCGTCTGACGACAATTTAGCTTTGTAGTAGTTTAGTTTACTTAGCTAAGCTTATAGAGATCGTCTTTTAACTCCAGAATTCTTGTGTCTTAAGTTGCTAATCAGCCTTTAAACAACTGCCGGTGCACAGAGAGGAAGGCTTGGCCTGGATATCTGTTATCCGATATCCTCTGGCTACACCGGAAACCCAGAAATATCACCTCTTGCCCACAGGGGCTATATTGTCATCAGACTGATAGCCGATGGGTTCCCAAACTGCCTCCTGATTAGCAATTTAGCATTTTCCTTGTGTGAATGTTAGCATGGTAATGTTAGCTTTTAGCTCTAAGCATAGCTGTGCCTAATTAGCTTACAGCCCCACTTCTAGCATGGCTGAGCATTCTCTGTTTAGTATACATGTAAATGAGGAGCTGAACTTTAAGAGTTATTAAAAAGTCATGTTAGCTATAAATGTGCACTTGTCTCAGTGAAAATGAATCAAACTCCAGCTACTCATTCATTGTAGCTGCAGGCTTGTCTGTTTCTTTTCTCTTCAGCTGAGATAGATGGGAGATAAAGGAGAAAAGAGTTATTCTTCAAACACAATGACAGCCGACAGCCAAGAAAAAGAACAGATTCGAACTGTAGTGGGTTTTAGCAATGTCTTTCGAGGTGAATGGCAGTCTTCTTCATTTCTTTCTTATATTGACACCTATTCCTACCACCAGTGAAGCTAGAAAGCTGTTACAACCCCGGAAAAATTAAACCAATATTGCCACTTGGGAAGGTTGACTCCTGGAAATGCCACATCTGATGGGTACAAACACAAGCAATCGATCAGCCGTGTTGAAGTTAAAAGATGATAGATGGGGACGAGGCTGAGGATTGCTGTCAAAGGTCTGATATAAACCTACATTTTGTCCAAAAACTATTGCTGGTCCATGCATTTTCATCAGGCCAGAGAACTAAAGATATGGCTTGACAACTGTATTTCCGACACTTACCATGGGAAAATTTTGGTATATCGAACCCGACACTGTGCCTGTGTGCACTCCCTGTTCCTTTCAGTCCATTTTATAAGACAGTCTCAAAAGCTGATATGAAACCATGTGCTTACTGGTTCTCTGTGTCCTCCTTCCAGGCATGTTTGTCAGTTTACAGAGCTGATATTAAACTGTACTTCTGATGTTGCAAACTGTATCTTTCTTCCAGGCATCTTTTATTTTCTGAGGCTGTATAAACACTGGAGAGAAGCTACCATGAGCAAAAAACAGCGTGGCAGTGGCTTTGATGTATGTGTTGTGGGAGAAAACATGCATATAAAGAAGGTTTTTATCCTGCATAAGGAACATTAAATCATTCCCATTACTATGCAGTCATGATTGCTGGCTATAACTAGTCTGAAGTCAAAGAATGTTTCAGAGCACTGGCTTCGCGTTTCATAAACCTCAGAGTAGCTTCAACAAAGTCTTGCAACACAGTGAATCATATTCGGATTTCTTTATAACCTACGCTTTAAAGCTTGGGGGTGTTATTTGGATCATTTCAGTTCTAAAGGACAGTTGCAGCTCAGTGGGTAAAGTCAAAGACTTTACTTTTCCATAAAATCATAATTAAGAAAAACTAATTTCCTCTTTTCTGAGGGATTATGACCAAACATGATCATGTGAATGGTTGGTGTCCAAAACCTCATCGTAATCTAATGGCCTGTTGGCAGGTCCAGCCATTATTGTCCTTCAGAAGCTGGAGTGGACTCAGTTTTGGGCTCCTGTCAAAATATCTGAATGAAAATGGGTTATTTTAGTACCCACGAGTCTCTTTCACATACATGCCCACTTTATGCCAATCCTGTGCAGTTTGGGACAGAAAACCAGCACTTTTTTCTAATACAGTAAAAATATGTGATATTCACCTATTCTAAAGTGGTGCTTTTTAATATTTCTGCATGCTGGGGTACCTAAGCAGTCTTGGAATTGCATAAATTGGGTATTTCTTGTTGATTCCAAACGCCTAATTGTATTTATGGGTGATGATTGAAGTCCCCATAGTGGTTGTTTCATTGTAGTAAGACCATCTTCTGAAACTTGGCATGTTTTCCTGTTTTGAATGATGATGTGATCTCTTAATCATTCGCAGCCTCATGACACTTTGCAACCACAAACTGGAAACCAAAGGCTTGTAGAAGATGTATGGCTTTCCTATGTAAATTAACAATAATAGGGTGTCGGAGCAACTTTCAAAACAGAAGTGTTCTCCATCCAATCATTGCAATTCTTGTAGTAATCTTCAAAAATGTCCGTTTCTGTGTTTGTTCCTCAAGTTTTATGTGTCCTGATGTTGGAGGGATTTTGACAATTTTATCCATTCTTGATTTGTAAATCTGGTGCCAAATCTGTGCAGCAAAGGGCACCAACCCAAAAGGTTCAACTTCAATCCGACCATCAGTAATTAAAACATAACTATTGTTAATCCCTTGTTTAAACTTTAAAATCCCATGCTCACACCTGTAACTCTGTGGCTTCCATCAGTTCACCTGAAAGGCACCTGTTTTAGGCTTAAGCTTTAAGTGTCACTGAACAGATATTTGGAGACGTGCGGGTGTTTGCCTCTGCGGTCCAAAGCCAACATTAAGCTTTAAATGCTTGTTTGTGGATTAGTGTTTTATTTTCTTGGGGAAGAAATAGACTGCACTGTAGAAAGACGTGCCTGGTGAATAAACAGTCTTCACAGCAACAAACAGTATATTTTGCACATATGATTTTTTGGGGGGTGGAATTTTATGAACACAAAAAGGCCTCCTGGGAAATTCCCCTTTCATCCAAATTGATGTTTGGAATTGGTCGTCTCCAATACACTGCCTGGTGTGTTTCCATTCTCCTGTTGTGGGAACGTGGTTTGAGTGGATAGACAGAAAATTGAAACATAACGAGGAGAAAGGCAAGGGGGAAAAGAGCAATAAAGTTGCCAATGAATGAGTGTCAACGTGATAAAGATCTTTACTGCCCCCCACTGGTGGAGATACACAAGTCAGTTACAATCACACACTGACAGAGAAAGATAAACTTGCAAGATTTTTTTTAAATCCCTGGATGTGATCGAGTAGTTTATGTAATCATTATGTTCTCTAGTGTAATTTATCATCTTTCTCTTGCCATATCACACAAAGTTGCTGTTTAGACTTCCGTAACACTTTAATCCTGTTATTTGAACAGTATTTTTGCCACATGCTTCAGTATCCCACACCTGTGATTAACATTCTCACATGTTGGCAGTTCTCCCTTTGACTGATCACCGGAAATTCCTCCATCTTTGCAAACATGTTTCTCACACTTTAACCGTAAAAGTAGAGCTTTGGAAAATTACACAATCTCTGAAAACCTTTAGGCACTACAGTGTTGTCTCCTAGCAACCAACAAAAAGGGTTGGCAGTGCAGCGAGAGGTGACATTATCCCAAACCACCATCCAGTGATTCCATCTGTATTGTGGAGTACTTGCATGTCCATGTTTTATTAAAAGGAAAATGTGGCTGAAGCCCACAGGGGAGGAGATTTTTTCTAGGGTTTTTTTTTTTTTGGTTGATTGGTGGAACTGCCACAAGAAAAAGTCTCATTACTGGAACATCTTATCAAGCTGCTGCAGGGCTCTTTTCTCAAATAAAAAGTTGACAAA